>WAAE01017212.1:0-27116 GCA_013400495.1 Nicator chloris
GCTTTCAAACTAGCACAGTTTTCAAATAAAATACATAAGAAAAACTGGATGCTTTTTGCAATTTTAATAACTCTTTAAAATGAGAGAGGATAGGAAAATTATACTCAAATCTTTGCCGTCCTTTGCACACAGATCAGAACACTAGGACTATTCTGAAACAAACAGCTAGACCAAAATCTTGGTGATTTACTTTCTTGGGTTTAGTTGGCAACTTCCACTTTTCAAAGTTGTCTGAAAAATAGCAATGCAAATCTGATAGGTGACATATCAAGCCTCAGCTATATCTCCAGATCATATCTGTTGTTAGCAGCAGAAAGACAACGAACCTGTGTGGGGAGCAAGATGGATTCCCTCTGCTTTCAGTGTCAGCGAAGATGCCAGTTATGCTCTGGGTATGAAATATTTTTATTAGTTCTTATGATGAAAGGGTGAAAACTAAAACAATGCTTGTCTCCCATGTTTCAGCTTGAGTTGCAGTGCTGGCTGTCAGAAGTATCATCTTTTGAAGTCCTTAATGCCATTGATACATGTTCATGCATAAAAGTGTAATTGCCATTTATCTAATGAAAAACGTATCCTGATAATTTTCCACATTGCCTCACATTTATTGTATGTTCTGTTCTGCTGTTTCTTCTAATAGACTCATCTTTACTCATATGGTAGTAACAATATACATCAGGCTCATGATTAAAACATTATGAAAATCATGAAAAAAAGAAAAATGTAAAAATAAAGATCAATTACATTTAATAATTTTGTGATGGAAATGCACATTCAGAGCTCAAATTTACTACAAAGCCACACTCAAAGTATTTCAAAGCTATGGATCCATTACAAAAAACCTGCTTCTGTAATTGCCAAAAAAAAAAGCCTCGCAGTGGTACTGTTTAAAAACATCAAAGAACCACTGTCGTCTTCTTCCCTACTGCTTTAAAGGAAGGGATTAGTTGAAAAGCAGTTCAAAGTGTAAGCCAGAGATGTTTCAGGGAACTTCAGAAATTGGAGCAGGTGTTTTTTGCCATATGTGGTAGTAGTACATCCAGTAGCAGTGCAAGTCATCCTGGCTTAAAGAAGAAGAGAACCTCACTCAATATTCCCAGTAGATCTCCCAGACAGTGAATCACAGGTTGGGGAATCGGAAGATAGGGACAGGCAGAAAACTGAATATTTTATGAGGGTTACTGTGAGGATGAAAGAAAGGAAATCATGCTTAAAACATATTACTAAAGCAAATAAGAAAAGTCAGAAGTTTCCCATTTGTTAAAACCCCACCAATTCTTAGCTAAATTCACACAGAGGATGTTTTCATGACAGACCTACAGAAGACTGACACAAGAATTAGTGCGTTTAGGTCGCCCTTCTCTAGCCATAACACACTGTTTCTTCTTAACTGTTACTGCACACACCTAAGATAATACTTTCCACAATTCTCCTTTCTGCAGTGCACTGGACTGCTCACTGGTGATTTCCTGGAGAATAACTACAGAATTTGCCTGTTCCGAGCCAGTTTGAGAACTTAAAGGTGGGTACTGGAAGATGTACAGCCTTTAAATTCTTGCATAATTAGGTGGGTTTTTTTTACATGGAGACAAAATTTCAATATTAGTTGGATAGTTCCAGACAGCCCAAGTATAAAGCACAAATCATTTCAAGTGCAAGAGGCTGTGGACAGAAAGGGGTTTGGCCCCCAGCTAGCATGCAATGTTATATGCGAATATTGCTCAGATTTCATACAGAAGACGATTTTATTCAGTAGTATAAACCATGAATAACAGGCCTGGAATCTGACCTTTTAAAAATATAAGCAAAGAAGTTGTTCCACTTGCTCTGTTCTGTGAAGCTTCACAGATAAAAAGCACAATCACTCCCAACTTCTTGTCCTTATTAATATCACTTATTGCTGTGGTACTTGGCTAAAAAGACAAGTCAAACCTTCAGTCTGCCCTTACCAGAAAGAAGACATCAAAATCATAGTTTCAGCATACATAAACCAGTGCTCAGTGGAAATGTTTTGTACTCAGAGTAAAGTAGGAGATGCCAGAGAGTTTTGCCATGCCTACTGAAATGAAGAGAAATTTCACTTGTAAAAGAGTAAGTATGGAAAAATGTCTGCTTCGTAGCATCTCCTCACCAAGCAGGTTAAAGGAAGGTGGGGAAGAAAATACAACTTTGTGTCCAACTCATCACGCTGTGTGACAAAGCCTGCACTACAAATCAGGAAATTTTATCCAGTACCATTATGTACTGGAACTGTCTTCAGAACTGGGCATCTTAATATTGCCCTTAAATTCAGTGCAGAGGAGATCAAAATCCAACATTACTGTCTATAGCATGGTCATGTCATTTCCTCTCTGGAATATGGCATCTGCAACAATCAAACGCTACGGACTGAATTTTGCAGAAGGACTGCTGATGAGTAAATATTCCCAGTGGGAGCCAACTGAGCAGTGTCCCACAGTGCCGTGAGTCATTTGTTATTGCTGAACAGTCCATGCCTCTGCACAGTGTAGAGCAGCACCACACAGAGAAGCTGTCCTACCTTCTGGGAAGAGATTAACTTGGCCGAGCCTATCATATTTGATTACATTCTCCAGTAAACTGCTAAATCACTTTCAGTCTTGAGATCATATCCTGAGAACTGAGAGAGGAGGTAGTTTGCATTTTTTTCACCCAATGGATAGACTCTGCTCTTGCAGTGAGATACAGCTTACACAATTTTAATGTCAACATTTTAGATAACTGTATGTGAGCAAGTCACACCATAGATTGCCTGCATTGCCCATGAAAATAAGTCAGCAATTTTGGAACACAATTCCTCTGGCCTATATTAAATGACTGTGAGCTGACTCATATCCCAGAAATGCCTGTTTGTCTCATTTATGGAAGGGGAGTTTAGGGTGAATTCTTGAGAAAGACAAACGCCTTATGTTATAGACATCTCCAGCCAGTCAGATGAATCCTGTGCAGGGAGACTAACAAGTCACAGAGCAGACAAGACTTAAGCCAAATGTATTGAATATTTTTCACTCTGATTCACTGAGAAATTGTTCTGCAATCTACTCAGCACAAAGCAAATGAGTACGGTACAGCTGCTCTCCAAGAGTGCACACCGAAATGTGGGACTGGCTGCAGGAATTATGAGGCCCACAAGAGATTACTCAGCTTTAGACAAAACATTCCTTTTCATTTGTCAGTCTACTCATTTAGGTCTGCATTTTTCCTTACCTTCAGATCTTTCAGAAGACATATTCAGCATAAAATTATGCAAATTTTGTGAGGAAACCAGAAAACATATTTTCTCTTGTTACTCAACAAGATTGGAATTTGTTATTGATCTCACTCAAACCAGTGCAAATCAGGAGCAATTACATCAAAATTGATCGTAATAACCTAGTAGGAAGCAAGAATCTGGACCTACTATTTAAAAATTACAGCAAATCTTACCTTACATGAAGATGGAATGAGGCAGCTCGCTTCTAATGAAATGGTGTGGTCTTTTTTATGTAACAGAGAAACAACATTGTAGCTGAACTGTTAAATAAAAGTTTTCACTTACCTTACAGTACATTTTACTGTCATCAAAAAAGCATTTGGGAATAATAGTTCCCAACGAGCCTCTGTTGAAATTTTGGGATAATAAACTTTTATATCTTAATATTTATGACTCTAATAAACTACCACAATATTAAAATGAAAGATACAAACTCTGAGGTCAAAAACTACAATTTGTTGTAAGGCAAAACAATTTTGAATAATAAACCACTATTGAAATCTAATATCACTTCCTATAATTTAATAAGTAATCCCCTTGGTGATATATCCCGGATATTAAACTAGTTTAGCTCACTTGGACCAGCTGTTTTAAATTGATACATAGCATTCTGTCAAATGATAATACAAAACTAAGCATGAAATTACACGATACCATTTATGTTCTCATTTTTACCTTCATTGCTAATCACAAATTTGCTATTCAGGAGCAATTAATGCATTCATTATTGTTAATAATAGTGAATGACAAATATAAAGATAATATTTAGACTTGTTTATTAGCTCAACCATAGCACTGTGGGATGTCAGTTGACCAGATGCAAATATTTGATTGGATAATATATCTCACAGCTCCCAATCCACCTAGCACGTGCCAAAGAAGTTAGTGTTTTTTCACCACAAGCATCCAGCTGCAGACTATAAGGGTTTCTTTCCATAATGATGTCAGTATAGCTTGTATTTTAAAACTTATTCAAAGGATACTATTTGAGTCTGACAGGAAAAACATTTTCAAAAGGATCTGCCACATGCAACCAAAAATAATAGTCCATAAATGTATCTTTCACTAATTTTCAAGGGCACTGGTGTTAGACTGGTCAGTCATTAGAGGGGATGACAATTTATCCATTCTTGTTCCATATAAATGTCTGCTGATGCTGCTGATGCACCAAGTTCATGCTTTTCAGTCCTATGTGTGATTCCCCATGGAAATTGCCCTATAACAACCACTTTAGAAAGATTCTGAGCCTAGGTCAAAATCATGACAATATTGAGTCTTGATACTCAGTGGACACAGTTTGCCTTGTTACTGCATGAGGAGGTTCCCTTCCCACTCCAAATGAATGTGTGAACCATATAATCTATTGGACAGTAAAAGAATGCTGTTCCAGTCTATGGCATAACATTTTGCTCAAAAATAGGGCTTTGCAGTCATGGAAATACAAGCAGCAGCCTGTCATTGTAGGACACGAGAAAAAGATGAGAGACTTTAAATATTTCAGAAGCAAAGAGCATAGAAAAAACTTTATTGTCTTAATTTTTACTACTTTTTTATAAGGTGTTTTGATTTGGACTTAACATGATTGGTGAATAGAAACGACACCTCTCTAATCCCATTGGTTAAACTAGAGAAACAGCTAAAATGTTTTGAGAACTAGAAAAGCAAAACACCACCTGGAGAAAGATTGTTCTGAGAAAAGATAGTTGTTTGCCAAGATTTGTTTTGAGAAGAAGCTTTCTTAAGAATTTCTCCCTTGGGAGCAAGTTAGCAGGCTAGCAAGCGAAAATCTCAGACTTAGAAATATTAAGCCCACAGCAGCCAGCACAACTGACATAGAGCAGAAACTCGTGGTGTCTGGTTCTCAGAGCAGGTGCTGATGCTGTTGGGCACTGTTACCTTCTCTGGTCAAGGAACTGAACATTGTGTTGGTCATGCAATAGGACAGGCTGCAGCCTGGATGTGGAACCACATCCCACGGAATCTGATGTGCTTTAGAACTATGTTGGTCTGAGGTCCATAAAAATGACAGTTTTATTTACACAATTGCTTCATTATGCTTTACTGAAGGGAAAAGAGAGAGATTGCTTAACATGCTTCCAATTTATTTATTTGTTTTCTTTTATTGGGCAAAAGTAGTGCTCAGAAAACAACTAATGTAACTGACAGCACTGACTTGAATGAAGAAGAGGTCATGGCAAACAGGGACAGTTCTGTTGGAGAGTGGTGAATGACAAGTTCTCTACCCACCCAGAAAATCCCTCTTCAAGAGACTGCCCTTTGTGGGTGGGAAAAGATGACCAAAAATATTTCCATTTGTGAAAGAATTGTGGTCTAACCTCAGACCAACAGACCTAATCAACACTAATCCAAGCAAGCACTTAGCCCTGTTGCAAACAAGCATAGACCGCATTATTTTAGAAGCTCAGGAAAGTCAGCTACAAAATACAAAATGTAGGTCTAGCCTCAACATTTCTGACTGACATTAATGGAAATGACACTTTACGCCCAGAATAAAGATAGGTTGTGCTGGGGGAACATAGCAATTCTCTAAGAATTACCACTTGATAACTTATTGCCAAACCCTTTGTGGTGTCAAATATTCCACAGGGGTCAGGAAAGAGCTATGTAGAACTGTCAATGCTCCTAAAAGTTTGTGCTGGATCATTAGAGTGCAGCTTGTGGACTGAAGTGGTCACAAAGAAACAAGGTTTCTTTGCCACTCTTTGAGGGATGCCAAATACCTTTTGAGTTTTGTGGTAACCGATATAACTGAGGCTGTGTGCTGAAACAGCCCTGCCCAAGCAGATTGGTGGAACAGCAATAGCATCTCCTCTGGATATCATATTTGTGGTTTTCCTCTTTCATTATAGTTGACTGAGTTAGGGTAAGATGCTGAAGCAAATATAAAACCCATCACTTTTAAACATGACATCTTTGTATCTGATTCCCATCTGACTTTAGATGGAGAAAAACTCTATGATGATAACAAAGTTTTATCTCTTTACCCCAGTCCCTAAAGCAGCTGGGTTTCTCCATTTCTATAATTTAGAAAATACAACAAAATTCTTTAGAAATAGCCGTTAGGATTTCCTCTGTTTTACAAAACACCAAACACTCCAGGGGGCTCAGAAATAATTCACAAGTACTGTTTCAATGTGTTTGAAATCGCTGACTGTTCTCAGCTGTATGGGAACACACACACATACACACAAACAGCTCTTGAAGGAAATCAGAGCATCTGATGGAAAAGGTTTACTTTACTCTGGGTGATCTCAGCTACATTATTTACACACAGAAATCTCTTAGAGGGAACCATAAAAGACACATCAAAGTGTAGTGACTTTTTGTGCCTACAACACATTTTGCAGTTTATCTTCTCTTCGTGGTCAGTTTCTTCCAGATCTCATAACAAAACAGAATACATGAAATTGAAACTTTTCAGGGAGAAAATGTTCTTAAATATTTTCTTTTAGAAACTGTATATCTTCCATTGGATATTTTGCAATTTTTTTTTTAGAATGTTTCATTCTTCTTTCTTCTTGATCTGTAAGGGTCTCCCTTAGGAGATCTATACACATATGAACATGGGGATGATGTCAGACACCCTGTGCTTTGTTTGTCTCATGCTTTGGTACCATTAAACTAATCTAACCACCATCTTTGCACTTTATTACTCTCCTGAGTAGGGACCAAACCTGTTTGCAGAACTACCAAGCCCCTACAGCAGGTGTGGTTCTTCAGAAACCTCCTAGGATGGTCTGCATATGGGACCTGCCATAGCCAGGAAGCATTGGGTTTAATTCTGCATGTTTGGTCACAAAATTGGAGCAGAGCAGGGGAGCTTGCCATATTTGCTAAAACTGCACCTGTGTGCTACCACCTGTACATAAGAAATCAGGACTCAGGAGACACAAATTCTGTTCAGAAGAAAATTCCTTATGTAGACCTGAAATAATTGACTCACCCCTCCACACCT
Source organism: Nicator chloris (assembly GCA_013400495.1). Taxonomy (NCBI): domain Eukaryota; kingdom Metazoa; phylum Chordata; class Aves; order Passeriformes; family Pycnonotidae; genus Nicator; species Nicator chloris. The sequence goes on from WAAE01017212.1 coordinate 7,248, forward strand.
CAGGTCTTTCCCCATAACTTTGGGATCTTTAGTGGGGAATAAGTACCTAACATTCAGGACAGGGTAGCAGCCAGATATTATGATAATGAGGACTGCACAAGCAGTTCAGTTAAAAGAAGATTGAACACTCTTCATTTTGTTTTCTGGACTATCGGTGGATATCACACACACAGAACAGTGGGACACATCTACACTTCAGTTCCTAGGTGGAACACCTTCTCTTTGAGGCTGGGATTTAATTACTGGCTGGATGCTGGTTATCCACAGGAACTGATACTCAGGAAGAGGTGGAAACATGACACAGGCCTAGCAAGTCATCTCACAGCTGCAGAAGGATGTCTGAATATCCTGCTGTAAAAAACACTTTGCAATTTCTCATACCCACCATCTTCCCTCTCAGATGGAGGGGAGGAAGGAAAAGTCACAGCTTCATTATATAAACCAATTGTCTTCTATTAACAAATTTGTTTTTTTCTATAACTGATAGCAAATCCACAATCTGGCCTAAATTTTGAATAATCATATACTCTCCTCCCTCTTTAACATTCTTGCTTACCTTGTGTCTCTGCACTTGCCCTCCTTGTCATGTCTCCTCCAAGATGCACTCAGTGAAAGTTAAAATTTCATATTTCAGTGCAAGACTGTTGTTCTGCTTTGCATCTTCACCATAGCATGACATTTGTATTGGCTGCAGTGTTTTCTGAATTACCCTTGAGTGTGTTTTGGGTATTTTCATAATTTTAAGGCCTCCCTTTTCCTTATGAGCCCACCTGGAAAATGGCAATAAAACTTACAAGCTTTAGGGGGCTTGTTTTCCAAAGTTCCCTGCAGCTCTAGTTGCTTTTAAGAGAGCTTATCACTTTATCAGGCATAAAGGATTGTTGTTATTCTGTATGCCTAAGTCTAAGCAGTTAAATGAATAAAACAGTTTGGTTTGTGTTATATCTATTCAGGATGGGGTTTATTAAAATACAGGTGACAAAACTCTCAATAATTTTAATTGTTTCCAAGGTATCTTACAACCCAACAAATTAATTCATCTTGCTATTTGTAAGCTCCAGCTTGGAACAAGAATATTGGAAGTTTAGTTCAAACAGCTAAAAACCATGAGAGTCTTAAAAATTAATACATGGTTATTCATCTAAAGATGTTGCTTATGACAATTTTTTTGTTTGTCATCTTAAATACAGCCTTTTGGTGTTCAATACAGGTGAATTAGTCTTCTAGACCAAAAAAAAGTCTCTCTAGACTGAAGGACAGTGACAGCCTAGAGACAAGTAATCATAATCTACATTCTTCTAAGAATGTAAAGAAAGATGATTCCCAATAAATGGCATATTTTCTGTTTTAAAAAGGCATAATTTCTAAAAGGTGAGGAATGTTATGAGCAAAATTCCTGGAAACTGAAATGTAAGCAGAGAACTTTGAATGAAACTTGGATGTTCTTTCAGAAGAGTTTATGAAATGGCTAAACCCTTACAATTTCACAATCAAGAAAGAACAAACTTTGGCTAAAAGCCCAACATAATTTTGTGGAAACTGTGAATATAAAAGCAATGTATAATGTGAAAACAAAAAAGGCAGATTTAGTTAGCCGCAACAATGAGAAATTATCAATAAAATGAAATAATTAATATGAGAAACTAAAAGCATGGGGAAATAATTCCTGTCTACATGAAAAAGAGCAAAAACTTTAAATTTTTTATTAAAGATAAAAAAGTGCTAGAAATTATATAATTCTGACATTAGATAAGGATACTAAATCTGTTAGTAATCATAGAGAAGGATAAGGTTTCAATAAATACTGCCTTGTAGAAAAACAGGTTCAGTTAATCACTTCACATGAAGATGATCAAGATTTTTCCAGTCCTTCAAGTAGCAAGGAAGAATTTAGGCAAAGTCTGTTAAATATTTTTAAATCAGTAGGCTGGGTAGCTTGAATCCAAGAGTTCTTATTTTCCCAAGGAGTCAGCTGAATCACTAATGTTGCTCGTGAATAAATGTTGAAATACTGGTGGAATTCCAGAAGACTAAAAAAAATTAAAAATTCTGAGCCAATATAGAAAAAGTTTGGGAAAAAAAAAAAAAGCTGATAAAGCAATAAATTCATACGGCTAAGATGGGCTGAGAGTTCCCTAAAGTAACCAGTCATGGGGTACACTTCTGCCCCTAGTCTCAGCTCTCAAGGTTTGCATAAAGCTTGACCACGTGCAATGTAAAATATTCCCAAAGTAGTGGCAGAAGATAGTTTATGAATGACAGATGTAAAAAATGGTTGAAGAACTTATAATGATACACAAAATTAGATAACTTATTTAGCCAGGTGAGACAATTTCAACTAACCAGGTACTGCAGCCAAGCTGCTGCAGCAGTTCTAAAGAGAATTTAGAGATAAGCAATTCCTAATGTAATTCTGAAAATACATGCACCTTTTGTTGTGTAAACTGAGTAGCAAATACAAGCAGGGTGATGATTTTGCCTCTGTGTGTAATATTGATGAGATGGATACTAGAATATTGCATACACATCTGGTGTCCATATTTGGGGGGAAAATAAAAGCTGAAAAATTGAAAAGGATGCAGAAAGGACCTTAAAAATCATTTCAGGATGGAGAAAATGCCTTACAGTGGGGCACTGGAAATCCTCAATCTATTTAGATTATAGCAGATTTAAGAGTGGCTTGAATATGTATGCATATACATTCATTAGAAAAAAAACCTCTGAACACTTAAAGGACTTTTAATCCAAAGCAAAAAGGCCTGAAGAAAATCAGTAGATACAGGCTAAAACCAGACAAGTTTAGTTTGGAAATAAGGCACATTTTTCAGCAGTGAGGGAGATTAGTCAGAAAAAGAATCTACAAGGGAAAGTAGTGAATTCTCCTTCTCTTCATAATAATATTGGCTGCGATTCAGAAACATGTGTTTCAGCCAAACAAAAGCTATTCTTTGGTCAGAGATTTTTGCTCAACTTAACTTATTAAATTGTCCAATTATTTCTTCTGCACCTAAATGCTTTATGTAGGATACAAGTAATTTAACTTTAGTTGTCTACAGTGCACATATCTGAACATCAGGTAGCCTACGCAGGACTGCTTTAGAGTCAAAAGACACTTAGAGGGCTGGATTTATCTCACCCATTTTAGAAACCTGCATTAGTATGTGATTAATCCTGAAAGGTGCCTCTTTCTCTCTACTACAAAAGAGATGTTATAAAGTGAACAAAAGAGACTATAAAGGGAGTTCGAATAACTAGCTCTGATTAGAGATTTCCAGTGAAAAAGCATGCATTCAGTTAGGTGAATCCTGACTAAGTTTTGTGTCTGAGTGTCAAGAAGGCATTCTGATGATTCCTCAGCAATGCATCTAGTCCAATGTGAAAGGCAGTGCCTGGATTTCTGCTTGGATTAGGTAAGGTAGAGGTTTAAGATATTTCTTCTGTGACTAAGGTGTAGCTTTTTACATACATTGATTTAGATTTTGTCTTCTTTTTCTCAGCATGACATGTAATTTAAAGCCAAATACTAAAAAACTATGCTTTCCCTACATTTCAAAAATAGATTTTCAAAAGGGATTTAAAGACAATGAGCTGAATGTCTGTATTTGCTAAAGGCCCAAGGTCTCATTGCCACCCAGTAATCTAGCCCCAGCAGGAGGACACAGAACAAAATGATCTCCAGTGTGAAGTAAGAACTTGCTGTGATTCTGAATTTTGGGATGTTTTCCTGTTTGCTTTGAACTCCACATTAAAACAAGGTAGAATAAATATTTCCAACAACAGAAGAAAACTCGGGAATGAGATAGAACCCTTCCTGGACCACAAGCCTCAGTCACTGCAAGCAGGCAGATGAACACACACATCGTCAAAGGGCTCGTGAAGATTGAAGGAGTTTGTGTTTGGAAATAAGCAAAATCTCCCACACCAGTCCTGGTCAACTTTTTACACAAACAACATGGCTTGAAGTCAAGGGAAGATTTGCCTCAGGAAGGACTAGAGGGTTGGACTTGCTGTACTGTTCATTAGAGCTATTTTCCTTTTCTTTATGAGACACATGGGAATTTATCTCCCTGTTTCAACTGACATGAACCATTTTGTTTCAACAGTTTTTTACTGTTCTAGCCTGTACACTTTATTGATGTTGATTATAATTTGGTTGCTCACCAACTTATATTGAAACAAAAAGCTGCAGTCCAAACCCATTTCTGCAGTGATTTAAGAACAGCTAACGTACAATGCTTGGACCAAACTTGCTCATTAAATAGTTATTACTGAAGTTTTTATTTTTGTTAAGAAACCTTTTAATACCAAAGCACATTTAACTTACATACATTTTAAAGTGTATAATGCTTCAAGATAGACTATTAAATGAGAACATCAGACAAGCAACAAAAATGATTAAACACAAGAGGCACTTGTGGAACATCTGAAAAGAGTAAGATTTGGATAGGACATTACACCTTAACCACATGCAATAATTAATGTTTTATATATACATATTTATGTAACTTGGAGAATCTATTTATCCTTACTGAAAATATTGAAAATATTAATGCACTAAAAACAAAAATAAATTTTCTCCCTAAAAATCACTTCATTTGTCAATTTCCTTGCTATGAGGCAATTGGGAAAAAATCTCAGCATGCCTTTTTTTAGATCATATTTTTAAGATTGCTCAGAGTACAATTGTAAAATGAATGAAAAATTTGAAAAATTGGTTAACTAATTAATGAGCTAACACACACTTTAACATCTCTCAAAGTTCAAAATACATTTCTATGTGCTGTCATTTTTTTAATATAGATTGAAAAAGGTGTAAAAATATTATGCCAAACTCTAAAACCATAATTGCAGTCTTACTGAGCAGACAAATTTTTTTCACATATATTTTCTTTCCCCTTGAAAGAGACATGAAGCAGAGAATGGACGGATCATTACCTAAATCAGTGTATTGCTAGAGGACAGCTTTACATTCCAAGATGAAACATGACCTAAGGCCCCATCTAGAACTGACATGAACTGTAGACTATCCATGGTCAAGGAGAAAATTTTCACCTGGAGCAACTATTTCTACTAAATTGTCTACAATGGGACATCTGTAGAGGTTTCTCCTAAGTATGTGGCACTCCCTTCTGAATAATGATCAGACTTAAGAATACTTTTCTTTTCTAAAATCCAGTTCCAACTTTAAAATGTTGCCATGGTAGTGCCCCAGAGAAAACCCAAGCTCTGGAATGTGACTGTCAATATGCTTAAATTGTTACCACATCCTTGGTCTATGCCAGCTACCATTTCCCTAGATGGCAGCTGAGCCCAGTTCAAGGTGACTATATAAATCCCAATAGATTCTTTGAATATGGCTAATTTGAGTCACAGAGAAAGGAGTTAGATGTACAGATGTGATCCATGCTGTGCCATCTGCCCTCAGGTCCAGAAATCAGGCCCTGAACCATTTTCCTGACAGCACAGGTTTAGTCTTTGTGCACAAGAAACAATACAGTAATATGGAAATCACGAAGTCTGCCCTTAGGAGGATGTGGGAAATCCTAAGACTATCTCTGGAAAAGATGAGGGACCACAAAGACTTGCCAGTCACAAGAATGAGGATACCTACAAACAGCTGTTGCTGAGCAAGGACAAAGAGCAATGCCAGCTGTTAGCAGACGTAGCAACGGGGAACAAAGCACACAGACCCACTTATGCATCCAAAGGAGATTCAACAAAGATCACTTTATTGTAAAAATGGCACCCTTTATATACCTTAAATCTCTACCCGACATAACTGAAACCAAACCCAGACCTAACAGAACTTAACAGAAAGAAGGCATCCATTGGCTGGTCCAGCTGCAGTGCTGCTGTCCACGTGTTCCACCATCCAACCACCTTTCTGTTCATATGCTGTTTCCAACTGGCTCTCTTTGCTCTCAACTGCCTCTCACCCTTCAAACAACTTCCAACCATCCAGCCTGCAGCTGCGCCTTTCCCATGGGCCTTCTGGTGAGCATGAGCCTTGACCATTTTAACAATTATAAACCAAACCCTACATCTTCCCCCTCTTTTTTAACTAAGTAACAAAAACCTACTAGGAAAAACCCAAACAATTCGTAATAACAGTGACAGCAATAACAATCATAGCAACTTTTCAAAAACAGTAACATAAACATATAACATTATAACTATATACATAGATGCAGGATGGTGTGACAAAAGGCCGCACACACCCTGAGGGAATCCACTTAACTTGGTGCCCTGTAGAGACACAGGCATAACCTCTACTCCATGTCAATAGATCCAGTGGTCCTTTCCATTCTCCAGTCTGTAAGCCCTTTATCATCACAGGAGGTTTTGGATGAGCCTTTCTGTCTATGGAATACTGCCTTTCACATGCTACTTGTCGTGTCTCATCACGATTTAAAAAAATTGAGGGCATATAAAGCTTTAGCTAGTCTATCGTGAGGGCACACCAACTTCCCCTCTATTTGTTTTTAAATACAAAGGCTGTGCCTGTCATCCCTTCTACAGGGCCCTTTGCAGAAAGGATGACAAACATGGCACAATGTATAAATTATTATTATGATGCACTTTGGCTTGAGGGAGAGTGGGGAATGCTGGTATTGCATCCCATTTCTGCAAGAACTTACAAACTTTGATAGTGTCTGGAAGGCTTAGAATGGAGGATAGCCTGGATAGCCAGATAGNTTTCAAGCCTAGGCTGGAGTCGTTGAGCTTTCTTCCATCTTCCCAGAAGTATTGCAGGGGTAGCAAGGTCTTGGACTCTCCGCTGGCAAAGTCTGACCTTAGGGTAGCATGCAGAGAGCCAGGGCCAAGACCCTGCTCCGCAGCCTCCCGGATGGCTTGCTCCTCCAAGGAAGCAAGGCAGAGGCACAAGGTCCAGTGGCTAGCAGCAACACCGGAGGTCGGTGTAAGAGCCAGTCCGCACAGCCCTGCCGGCTTCTCCAACCGTGGCAGTGATATCCCCGCCGCTTCGCCCGGGCTGCCCAGCGGCAGCTCCGGCATGGCGGTGCCCGCGCTGCGGGAGCCACCCGCCCGCTGCTGGCGGCCCCGCACCCCGAACAGCGCGGCTCAGGCGGCTTGGCTGCTTCTGCCGCTGGCGGCCCTGGGCCTCGGAAGAGCGCGGCCCGCGCCGCTGGGTCGCTTCTGCCCTCGGCGGCCCCGTCCTCTAGCTGCCACTTCTGAGCACCGCCGCGCACATAGCACACCCCGCGGCCCTGCGGCTCCTCCGTGCCGCTCGGACCCCCGCCGCCGGTGTGCTCGGAAGGGCTGCGGCAGGACCCGCTCCTGGCACCGCGGCTTTCAGCTCCTCCTCGGGGGGCAGCGGGCAGCCCGCGCCGCCGGTGTCCAGCGGCAGCTGGCCGGCGGGCTCTCCTGCCCCAGCCAGTGAACCCCGCCCGCCCGCAGCTATGGCGAGCAGAAACCCGGTGTCGGCAGCCGCGGGCTCCAAGCCGCCAGCCATGGTGGACATGGGCACGGCCGCCGTCGGTGGGTGCGGAGCGGGGCTGGGGCTGCCAGGGCGGTCGCGCCTGAGGGTGAGGAGAGGCCCCGGGCTGCGACCATAGTCCGGTTCCCCACAAACTGGCCTCTGGTTCGCGCGTTGCCCTACTTCATGGCGGCTTGTCTGCATTTTATTGCAAGGCCGCCATTTTAGGCAGAAAGCGCACCTGCTGCTTGCTCATGCTATGTGGACTCCGCGCCGAGGTTGCCGACCGCGCTAGGCTTTTTATCTGGGTAGGGGAGCTCCGCAGGGCTTGGGTTAATCTCGGGGTCAAGCAACTTCACGGGGAATTCCTCAAAATATGGGTTGATCTCACGGTCATATAGGGGCTCTGGTGGTGCTGAGGATTCAGGGGAATCGGCTTCCAAGGCCACGCAGTGGTCAGTATTCACGCGGTCTCCTTTAATTGCTGGCATAACCTTTCCCCGTATAGAGAGGTGGCCACAAGCTCCAGCATCACCATCCCCGTCAGTATTAAAAAGTCGTTGGCCCACTGCTTGCCAAGCTTCTAATTGTAGGGGGCCACTAAGGGGAAAATCTTTAACATGATTAGACACCCAGTCCAGCAGGGTGTTCAGTTTTACATCAGCCATATTAATTGATGTAGGAGCCACTGTACCTGACCCAGGCTCCTGCTTTGTTCCAGGGATATTCCTCCTCCCATCCTTGCTCTCACTGGTCTACTCACCCTCCACGTGAGGTGCATGCACTTTAAATTCCTTGAGGTCCTTTCCCGAACTCATCCTGGATCCTTGCCCGGATCCTTTTCCCGGAGTCCTCCTGGCCGGTTCCTTGACTCAGTGAGCGTTGCTACCGGAGCAGACCGCATACCCTGCGCCGCCTTAAAGGTCCCGATTCGGGCCAGCCATTCGTAGCAATGGGGAACAAAGCACACAGACCCCCTTATGCATCCGAAGGAGATTCAGAGGAGATCACTTTATTATAAAAATGACACTCTTTATATAATTAAATCTTTACCTACCATAGCTGAAATCAACCTGAGACCTAACAGAACTTAACAGAAAGAAGGCATCCATTGGCTAGCACAGCTGCAGTGCTGCTGTCCACGCGTTCTGCCATCCAATCACCTTTCTGTTCATATGCTGTTTCCAACTGGCTCTCTTTGCTCTCAACTGCCTCTCACCCTTCAAACAATTTCCAACTGTCCAGCCTGCAGCTGTGCCTTTCCCACGGGCCTTCTGGTGAGCATAAACCTTGACCATTTTTACAATTATAAACCAGACCCTACAAGCAGAGCGTGCTGCTGGGGACACAGGTGGCTATGGTGAGGACAGCACGACAGAAGGGTTGAATGGGTGGTAGGAAGAGACAAATATTGGAGCCACAACTTTGTGGCAGTGTCCCCAGTACCTTTCTGATTGCTTTCTGATCTCCTTATTGGACAGATCACTGGCCCAGAATGACTCACATCCACACTGTTCCTACCTTGATATGGTTGCACTGCATTTAACAAAAAGCCCACCTAGACCCAAAGACAAATACAAAAAGCAAGTGCCAAGACAAGAGCACAAGAACAAGGTAAGCAGCTAGTAAAACGGCATGACCTCCAAGTGCTCATAATTTAGGGACTTTCCAAGCTCAGCAGGTTTCTCTTGCTTTAATTTGTCTGTTTCTCCTCTTAAATTTTGCTATATACAGCATCCTATGCCAAGGAACTCCACCACTTAACTTCACCCCAAGTGAATGAGCTTCCTGCTTGGTTTTCTGCCTTTCTTCTAGCTCCTGCTAAACAATCAAGCCTTATAGCCTCCTCAGCATCACTCCAGGCTAGATCAACTTTTCCATGACCGTCCCCAGGTCATTGCTTTCCCAGACCTGGGAGTCCCCATTTCTTCAGTCTTCAGAAAGAAGTTTATCCATACCCCTGCCTTTGCCTAAACTTTTTTCAGTGGTGCTGTTATATTTGAGTGATCGCAGCACCGTGCACAACTATTCCAGTTTTTGTGAATTTATAGAGTAGCACACCAAGCTCTCGCTTTTAGATCCCCTATTCAATTCCTAATTTCTAACAATCAGCTTATGCTTTTGTGCAGTCCTGGTAACGTGAACTGATTGTGTCCACACACTGAAGCCCTTGGAGCAAAGCCTGGCTTAGTACTTGCCCCATGGATTTGGCAGAAACTGATGCACTGACTGACCTGACATGATCTGCATAAAGTTTGTCTATCACACTCTTCCCACTGGAAGCTCACAGCTGTGGCTGCCCTGCCACATCCCTGTCAGCAGCTCAGGATATTCTCACAGTCCTTTTCTTTCCTCTCGTGTCCTTTCTCACCTCAGCCCAGGGTAGCCTGAGCTACCCTGCCACAAGGGCTAGATGTCCTCCTGCCCCCAAGTGGCCCAACTTTAGGAGTGAAATGTTGGTATTCTTTAAGAGGGCATACCTTTTGTGCTTGCCCTAGATGTGAAGAATGTATGCTTTGCCACCTGTCATATTTATTATTTTCTTCACAGTGACAACATGGGTGTAGATTGTGGGCAGAAGGATGCAGTGTGAGGAAAAATTGTGCAGCGCCTAATGGGGTGAGCATAAGTTGAAAAAACAGGTTTTATGGATAGATGATGGATGCTTGACTGATTCACTAGATCAGTCCTCAGACTACCTAAAAAATGAACCACAGGTTGTTCAAGAAGACACCTAATTTCTCAGCTCCAGAATGGATCCTGGAGGTGACCCAATACATGGCATAGACAGCCTGGGGAAGAGGGCTGCGGCATGAAGCGATTAAAAGGTCACTGCAAAGAGGAACAGAATTGTCTGTTCTCCAGATCCCCTGACAAGAGGAAGAAAAACAGTATGTTTAAATTGCAGGAAGGGACAATTAGGTTAGACAGTGGAAAGAACTTTCTGATGGTGAGAAGAGTTAAGCCCTGGAATAGCTCTCTTGGCAACTGGTGCTGTTTTTCTTGTTGACAGGTTGTAAGAACAGGTTAGACAAACATGCCAGGAATGGTTTAGGTCTACTTGATCTTTTCTTGGGTCAAATGGAGAGATAAGATCACTTCTTCTGTTCTTCCCAGACTCACCTGCTACAATATTATCATTTTTATCCCAGATTTCTAAAGATAAAAATGGATTCTTTACCTACTACTGCAAAAAGTAGCTTGTTGTATATGTCTGAAAATTCTGACGAACACAAACCCACATTCTGTGCTTGTAAAAGTCAGAAATCCCACAGTTAAATAAAGGATCTCTGTCCAGTTCTGCCAATTTTGCTTCATGTGCAGAAACTAAGTATGACACATTTCTTTTAATAATACAATATTTACTCATTAAATATATTTATCTCCTTCTTTGGAAGTCTTTGCCTTTTATCTGCTGATTATTTCACAAGCTGAAAAGTAAAATGAGTGTTATGGCAGAAATCTCTTTTCAGAAGTTGTAAATAGAAACCACTTCAGAATACCTCTGGTCAGAGTTCATATTTGTTTGGCTTTGATTACAAAATTGCACATATCTGCTTAAAGTATTACAGCCAAATACTGGCCCAGGAGGGATTATATTCCCAGTTTTGAGATTAATGCATTGTACAGCCCTGGTCATGAAATTTAAAAGCATTCTAAATAGTGGCCACTGGCCGTTTTATGTGACAGCCTAAATAATTAAAAAAGGTCTGTTTCGATCCCATACCCATTGAGTACATTTTTGTAATGTTTTGGTGCCTAGAAATGGTCTCTGCACCAAAATGTAGCACTAAAAGGAGAATTTATCCTGTATCAGCTAGGAATCTGCAATCTGTTTTATGATTCTACAAGGATGTATAAAAGAAATAAGCTATAGCTATGCAGTAGAACTTTTCCCCATTCAGAGACTAATGCTGAAATTTATCCCTTCGGCTTCTGTCCAAAGAATCTACACTCAGTATTTTCCTCAGTTCCTTGTTGACTGCTTATAATCTATGTGGAAATCCTTAGATCACTGGTTGGAAATCACCAACATTACATTGCCTGAATTCACAGGCTTCATTTCTGGCTTTAAGAGAAGCCTCGAGTTCAGGATTGGTTAAACATCTCCCCATCCCTATAGACACCTACTGGGGTGTAAGTAGTAACTCCCAGAATTGTTTCTTCGATGTTACCTTCTCCATAAATACCCAGGTCTTTGCAGTCAATATGTTTAAGCCATGAGCATGCTCTACATGCCACAAACTGTTTAGAGATTGCGCTCAGACTAGAATCAAAGGCTTCACAGTTTATGCTCAAGCTTTTCTAGGAAACTCTATCTCATTAGTCAAGTGTAATCCTCTAGGCCTGTCCAAAGCATCTCTAACTGAAGCTACCAAAATGTGAAGGGACAACTTGTTTTGAATCAGAGAGGTGATTATGGGATATACACCTGCCTGAAGAAGACTCTCATCTGAGACAGCATGATAAATTGTCCTTCTTGGACTCAGGATGTTCAGATTTAATCTTAAATTCTAAACTGTCAGCTGGGTGCTTTTTCTGCAGGGAAATCATATGTTAAACATCTTTCTGAGCTTAAAAAACAGGATCAGGAGAAAGCTGATGGGGCAGAGAGATTGCTATCGGACAGTTACATCTTTAAAAGGTTATTTCTATGTGTCTCTGCCTAAGTCAGCTGCTTATGCACCAAAAACTGATCTTCTTTCTATTCATGGAAGCTCTCTTCTGTCAGGTGCTTCAGGCATGTGTCCTTTTGAAGTGCTGAAAATCACCCCAGGAAACAGTGCTTTCCTTGCTCAGAGAAATGTGAAAATAAAAACTGTCAGTGTTATAAACATCATGAATAAACAAAAGCATTTTTAGGATCTATGAAACACTATTATGAGGGACTGAATTATTCTTGTTACAAAGGCTGATTTTCGAGGAAAATTTGCTGAGACTACAGAAAACACTGAGTAACTCTCCGCTGACATCCTCTGTCAGTCTTAATGTAATGGCAAAGGGGCTGTTAATAGCTCAGACATATAAAGCACTCCAGGTTTTTTGAAACAATAGCTAGATATTGATACTGTGTATTAAATAGATTTAGTTCTAAAAATATTACAAAATCTTTCATGTGGAAATTGCATGATAAACATGTACACTCAGGATGTAATGCTATGGCAGCAGGGGAGGTGGGGGTGTCTTTTCTTTTGAAGCAGCAATAACATTTATGAACTTTGTATTTCCCAGTTTTTTTCTCCATACAAAGTTTTTTTCCAAAGGCAGGAAAGTGGTGTTTTCTGGTTCAGAGAGGATGTGTTGTGACATTGCCAATGTCTTGACTTTTTTTTCTTTCCTTCCTCTTTAGGTTCTTTAGAGCTAGATACACAGAAGATAACAGTCCTATGGTTTATCTATAGTCCAGAGACTCAAAAACAATGAGGCAAGGTGAGTGAAACTTCCTGCTGATGACAATGTACCATAAAGAGAAAGAAACAACAAAAAGAAGGGAAGGTGACACAAAAAAATTACAGTCATATTTGAATCATCTGTGTGATTGCCTTTCATATCTAAAAAGTTTTTAAAGATTTGTGTGACTAAAAAAGCAAAGGATATCCTGAAGAATACCGAGGAATTTCCACTTATTGTAGTTCATATGGATACCAGATCCACACAAGAGGAGCAAGATGTGCAGGCCAGAAGGACAGTGTTGGATATCCAGAAAAAGAAAATAAGCCAGAGTGGATATCGCCATGTTGCACAACTCGGTGGTGCCAAAGAAAAGGTAACAAATAAGACATCAGGTGTGTGTGGGCTAGACTGCAAAGGAGCAGTGGGGCTCCTGAAACAACAAAGTGCACTTATATCCAACTCCTGCCTTCAATACTCACCACACATTTTGGGAAGTCTTTCAGGTGGATTAGGAAGATACTGAAGAAGAACATCAATATGAACTCATAAAAGTAGCATTGCTCTTATACAAAGCAATGGAATTGCACAAGAGACAAAGAGTAAAAGTAGTGCATGTCTGTAGTTAACAACAGATAAATGCAATTGCTGGCTAAACAACATACTATACATCTTCAAAAACCCTAAAAATGCATGGAGCTATGTTAAGGGAGACACTTTGCCAGATCAGTATGGAAGATAAAATCTGACAGTGAAACATTTGACTGAGCTGTAGGATAGCATAAATTACCAGAGCAAAGAACAAACTGTGCTGGACACTTGCAGGAGATCACTTGCACCAGATCAGGACTGGTAAGGAAATCACTACTTTTTGTTCAGCTTCTGAGGACACTCCAGAAGTTAGTGCAGTGGGGTTAGCAACTCCACAGGAAGATGCTTTGCCTGTGAAATATACTTTTGCTGTATACCTCTCTGGAACACCAAGGAGGAAGAATATGTTAGGTGGCAAACTGAGCTGACACATTAAAACAGCAATGACTTATGTAGAGAAAAAAGCACTGTTCCAGTAGGAAAATCAGTCAGAAGAGCCACACTGGATGAAGTCTGTTCCAATCTGAACGGCAAAATCTGTCTCACAAATGCTTATTTCAACTTTAAATATAATTATATTAGTTGTAGCCACTCTTGATTACTATCAATGGATAGTCCTGTGGAAAGACATGATGTTATTCAATAACTTCAAGTGAGTGCCATAAGCCAGTACCCCATGCTAACATGCTGGTTCTTAAACACTAGATAAAAAGGGTCAATAATTATTTGTCTGATATTTTAAGCTGCAGTCACCCAAGACAGCTGGACATGGACACCTTTAAATTCAAGTTGTCACTATCACTTTTTGTATTACAATAGACATTATTAGAATATTGCCCATGTGAACCACTGGGGAAGTATCTGCATGTGGCAGCTGGGGTCAGGAACAGAACAACTGGCAAAGCAGGCAGTGAAGCAGTCCCATTAATGGACAAAGAGGATTAATAAAAGGCTGGATTTGCCCACTGTTTATGATAACAGCCTATGTTCCTTCCCCTTTTCCTGTGCATCGGCTGTTTCACCACACACCTTTCCACTGAACAGCGAAGTAAATAAAAACTGGTCGTGCTGGCTGACATTGATAAAATCAAGTTCACAGGCAGATATTTCAAACCCTTTATTAGCAGGGCCATAAACTACATATGCTGTTTGATTAGGATATGATGAAAAGAATTTATTAGCAGATGTGTATTCAGCTACACTGTTTTACTGGCAGCTTTATGAGATTCTCTCCTGGGCTGACAGGTGCGGCTTGCCAGCTGCCTTGTACAGCAAACAGGGGATGGAGACCATGCCATATGCAATGATTTAATCAGTTACCATCAACTGCTGGAAAATAAACAAGGTTTTGTGCATTTCTTTCAGTCCTATGTATATTAATTGAAACCAAATATTACAAATGACACTGAAAGAGAGTATCACTGATCAGAGGAAACTTAAATTTAATACGACACAGTCATGTAATACATAAATATAATAAAGCACAGTCATGTAATACATAAATATTTGGTTAAAAGATAGCAGAATTTTGTTAAACTTGGCAATGGGAAGTCTTTTGAAGTCTCATTTGTCAGTTTCCATTCGTGGGACAGTCAAATCTAGTCATTTGGGTCACAGCTGGCAAAAGAAAGATGATCCTCTTGGTTTATTGTTCTGATACAAAATTGTCATTACAAATTGAAAACACAGAGCAAATAAAAGAGGGCAAATGGGGAACTTGTGTGGTTACATATTTTTAACTGTTGCGTCTGGCTGTACTTTGCTTAATAAGGGTTGCAGAATTCAAGATGTCTATATCCTGGGTCTCATTACTATTGTTTAAAATTTCTATACCACTAGTTTACAATTAAAACGTTCTTTCTCAATTCAGTTCTCATATCCCATGTTTTCAGTGCTCTAAAAAAGTGTAACCTGAACTAATATTTTTATAAAGTATCTGACAGCTGCCTTGAAACATTTTTATTTTAAATATTTGCATGTCAAAATACAGATATAGAAGACTTTTTTCCACAGCCAAATGAGAATGTTCATACAATGTAAAGAAAAAGTAATATTGCTAAACTGAAGAAAGAACATTTTACAGAAGATCCTTTGTTTTCTGCATGTTTATGACAAAGCATGATTTCACTGTAAGCAATGACAAATCAAGAAGAGCTGTAAAGCAGATAAAAAATTTGTCAAACCAATTGCATAAGTAATTATAGCAGTGGTCTGTTAAAAATTATGAAAATTGAAGCCATGGAAGCATTTTGAAAAAAGTGGGCTTGTCTTTGAAGTGTCAGTACATTCAAATTCTTTCTCCAACCTAAGCAGATATTCAGATTTTAGTAGATTTTCAGTCCTGATTTACAGTCAAGCTCTTGAATTAGAGGTACTAGAGAAGGAACAGCACTAGTAGCAGAAGACTTTATTCTCTGCCTGTTTTTTTGATCACAATAATTTCTCTGAAGGAGACTACATTTGGTCTTTTCAATTTTAATGGTTTGAGAGAGATGAGTTTCTAGTAGTGACAGCCAGGGAATCCAAAACTGTGATAATAACTGCAGGCTACATTAGGCAGGAATATGATATTTTATAATGGATTATGAGGTACTGATTTGCTTTCATTCATTCCTTTTCTCTTCATGTCCCTTCATTTTCTTGCTGAAGCACAGACCACAGCTCAGTCTTTTCAAGATTTTAGTGTACCATCAAGAGCATGTGCTCTGCAACTGAATAGAAAGTAGAGTTTAATACGCATCTACCCTTGCAATCAGCTTCTGGTATGCCTCAGAGAATTTGCCTTGAGAAGCTAGTAAGCAGTAACTCAGTCTAGACTTGTCCATGCAAACATCCTCATCATATTGTGGTTCTGTATTTCCAGTGTCAAGTTTGCCTTAGGGTATGTATGTATGGAAACATTCCTTGCACCCTTCCCATGGAGAGGCTTTCTATCTTCTCCTGAGCAACATAACAGCCTCTTCATCAGCTTGGGGACTAGGCCATGTAAGAAAGGGTTCCTCTCAGAGCCTCTATAGAGAATCTATACTAGTAAAATAAAGGATATTGTGACCCTAAAGCTAACTTAGCATGATATGGTAATCTGTCTTTACCTCCAAAATAAGGTAGCCACACTCAGATTCAACATGGGGAATATCTTTATCCCATACACTAAGCTCAAACCACACCTGGGAGTCATCAGGGAGAGTGCTAGTTATCTCAAGTCAAAATCAGGCAAGGCACCATTTAACATTACAGATAATGGAGTTTTAGTGTCTGTGCCTGTGCCCTGTTTAATTTGCTGGTAAAAATGAAACCTTAGGATACAGCTAAAAAGCCTGCAGTCTGGATCCACAACCACAACAGACTTCAGGATGTTATAAACCCATCATAGGATACATTTATATTGCATGTCAAGCTCAGGTCAGCATTCTGGATCTGAACTCTAACTTACAGACACTGCAAAAATTTACAACCCTAAAACACGGTTGCAATTCCCTCAATATCAGGGGTTTAAGTCCTTTGGGCTCCTAAGGTCCAAGATGACCTAGCATATGATGTTCAGGTTTATTTTGCAGGCTGAAATGATCAAGGGCAGTTTGAGGAAGTGTCTCTAACTATTTCCCAACATCTGGGCACAAGCCAGAGTTTGCAGAAATGCCCTATCAAGGCACCAAGGAGCATGAGGGAGTCCTGCAGGGCTTTGCCTCAGCTGGCAGGAGGACTGTTCACCATTGCCTGCTAACCAGGTCTCACACAGTATCCACTAGGACATAGATTTAAGCCTGTGTTGCAATTATTGCAGAGTGAGAAGTTGTCTGTAAAGCTTTCTGACTGTTCCATTTGTTTGCAACATATCAAGTTTGTCATCCACTGGACTTATTCCCCAAGCAACCTTGATCTTCCTCTCTGTCCAAAAGAGAACTCTGCCATCCATGTCCTATCCCTAATTAGCTCAGGCACAGCATGACTATCATAGCAGAGATATCCTGTTCTGGTTTCATTACCAAAGTTTCTCTCCCCTGCCCCATCTCTAAATTTCTCCTACAGGCAGACAAAGACTTCCTCTACAGATGCAGATGTCTATTTTACATTCCAAAGTACAACCTTAACCTCTCCTCCAGTGGCTTTGGGACTTTTGAGAGCATGCTTACTCTTTAGCATCTACATGTACAGATATTAAGAAGTCACAAAACCTACATAACTGACTGTCCAACCACTCTGCTCAAATGTCTGGAGTGTAAAATATCATCTAGTTGTAATAATTATTGATTTAAGGACATTCACTCCATCTTCACAGTTGTGGTCAGTATTTCTGAGATATTTCTGGTTCTCAACACCTGCATAAAAGGGCAACAATTCTCCTTTGTGCATTTCTGCCTTCTGCTCACCTTGCTGCTTCTACAGACTGGTGCACCTCCAGAGAAATGCAGCAATAATTAGGCTCTTCTGAGTCCTTTTGGGCCTTAATGATTTTCTAAATAGAATTTGTTTCATTTTTGCTCCTCAAACACACAGAAGCAGCAGACAAAATTTCATCTTCGACACAGAGCCCCACCAAAACATATTCCTAATGTTATTTATATGGTATTTTTGTATGGAGAGAAGTTATCCTCTGGAACCCTGTCAAGGATATTGGACAAGTAGGTGAGGGCCTAGAAACAACTGCTAATCTCAGAGATGGCAACATGCTTTCATCCCCAGGGTCTTTGTTTAAATTCCTCATTACAGATTATATACACCTTTCAATGTACTTCTCTTGGAGACATGAATTTAACCACCTTGAATCTTGGCTTGCAGTCTAACTTCCGGAGTGCTGCAGCACATTCTAGCTACAAATACAAGTTTATTGAAAAGAAATAATGGGATTCAGTGCTGGAACTAACAGTAAATTTTCAACCTCAGAATTAAAGCTACTTAGTTTTGCAAAGTTGGCAGATTTCACAGTAAAATCATAAAATATTTTTCAGTCTTGACATCTGCAAAAATAAATGTGGGGTAGCAAAAAAATTGAATATGACTTGAGAAAATATTTTCTGAAAGTCTTAACAAAAATGTTGCCATTTTTGCAGATAACACGCTTTCATTTTTAAGCACATTCTTTTTGTTACAGGCCAATGCTTCTGAACCTCTAGATATGTCCAGTCATTACCTTCATGGTTTTGGTGTAGGTCAACAGAATGTAGTCACATATACATTCCCATACCCACCTATAAGATGGCATCAAGCACACTGAGTGATGTGTGATGACAAAACACACTGCTCACCCTACACTAAGTCTTTCAAACACTTCTACATGTCATTAAATTCATACTGGTCACTAAAGAATTTTTTGACCGTGAAAACTTGGTGGGAACTCGAGTGGTAACAGATGGAGAGTGATGAGGTTTGGTGTAACTACACATGTAAGACACGTCCTTGGTGCTCATCACTTCTTGAAGGGCTGGGGTTTGAGTTTTGACTCAAACCAAGGCACACTGGTAAATGCTGTTCACCTTCTTGGCAGAATAGCAAAGTGTGTATCATGTCCAAAATATTTCTCCTGGAAAGAAAGAGTTTGGGGCTGTAGTGAAAGGCAACTTGGGAATTGCTGATAAAGCAGAGGTGTTTTTCTCCTCCCAACAAAGATGCTAGAGTTAATTTGTTGTGGTTTTGTCTGCACAAGACCTATTATATGGGCTGTAATTTCACGGGATGGAGACTGTGAACTCCCAGGTCACTTGTAAACTGATCACTCCCCAGCCTCTCCTCCTAGTGCTTTTAAGTGTTTTGAGCCTGGTAAATTGAAACCTGAAGAAACACAGAGCTCTGATCTTTGGGACCTCTAGAGCAAACCTGGACTTTTGCTGATTTGCTCTAGGAAGTAACTGCTTACTTACCCCATAATTAACACCACAAAGCTGATCTTTGGAAGATAAAGTATGGGAGGTCAGAGACAGGATCAGGGAAAAGGGTTTCATTAGAACTGCAGCATTTGTGGCCTGATTTTCTTCTCATTTGCATCAGATTGATCCTGAAATTGTTTCACTAAAGTCAGAGGTGCTAACAACTATAAAATCTGTCTGGATTAGAAGCAGGTCATTACTATCACATCTAATGGATTTTAATCCAAAATTTAGTAAAAACAGCAACAGAAATTGCTTGTTAGCTACATGACTAACCACACTTTCACTCTTATCTCACAACAGAGCCTGCATTAGCACTTCCTTACAAGTTCCAATTTACAGCAAGGTTTCAGGCACATAAATAAGTCCTGTTGACTGACTTCCATTAGTCAAGCAACTAGGTACAGTATCATTCATAGGTACAAGCAACTAGGTGCAGCATTCATAACATTAAATAACATCGTTAAACAAGCTTTGTATAAAATAACTTATTTACCAGCTTTTATTTGCACTTTGCTTCTGGAAATTTAAAGTG
This sequence comes from Nicator chloris, assembly GCA_013400495.1. Lineage (NCBI taxonomy): Eukaryota > Metazoa > Chordata > Aves > Passeriformes > Pycnonotidae > Nicator > Nicator chloris. Next base: position 27,064 of record WAAE01017212.1, read on the forward strand.
ATATCTTTTACTAAAATAAAAGGAGAGAAAAAATAAAGAGAAAGAAAAGAAAA
>WAAE01017213.1:0-13516 GCA_013400495.1 Nicator chloris
AAATTTTGCTTTCTACAATTATTTTCCTGCAGTAAAACTTGTAATGAAAAGTTGTAATGAAAAGAACAACTCAAGAAAAACACACAAAGAAATTCCCTTAGTGCTCAGCAAGAAATATTAATCTTTTCAATTCTAAAAGAAACTAAACACATGCTTCAGTTAAATGGTACTTATGAATCAGGATTTAATTATTCATGATGAAATTTGTAATGAGCTTTGTCCTCAGCAAGGAAGTCAAAGGAAATTTCGAACAGCTTAGACTCTAGGATTTAGCCTGCAATAATCCATGTCTCCATTTAGTAGCAAAAATGAACCTGACCCATATCTAACTATTTACAGAACTTCGTGAGCAGAATTGTTGCCCAACAATTAGGGAACAGCCTAACATTCCAGCTCGTAAAAGAAATTCACACTACTGTAACAGAAGTTTGTGTTCCAGGTACAGAGGTGAAAAAAATTAGAGTCAAGGTTTTTCATCCAATTTCTGTAGTGATTCCCTAAAGGTATTTTAATAACTCAAATTTTGCTCATTCCGGAAACTGGAGAGCAAAATTAGTAAATGATGACTATAGAAAGAACTGGTAGGATTAATTTTCTTAAGCAGATGCCCAGTTTTTAAAGAGTTAAAAACTGTCTAAAAACTAGTGGAAAATATACCAAATCCTTGCTTAGTTCTGTGTTTGTAACAGTTTTCCCATTCTGAGATTATGGATTGGGTTTTTTGCAAAAACAGTATTGTGAATCTGCAGCTTCCACAGCTTTTAATACCACAAAGCACAAAGGCGATGATTTACCTTCATAATGTGGTGGGTAATTTTAGGTTTTATAAGTTGTTTCCAAAGTCTCTTCAGAATGTCAACATGAGCACAAGGATGTAGCATTTTCTGAATCATGTTGTCCATTTTTGTTTCTTATCAAAGACCAGAAAACCAAAAGGGAAGATGTAAAAAGAAAAACTGGTAAAATTAGAAAAGGATCAGAAGCTACATGCAACATCTAGGTTTTTGTGCTGGCTCATCCAGCATTGCCGTGTGCTTGTTGGGAATGTATTAGGTCAGTTTGATTGCTATTTCTTTTTCTCCAAATATCTATAATAGAATGTCATTTTAAAGATTTGTCATCCTTTTCCCTGGCCAGACATCATAACTATCAAAACAATCTCCTGGTATCATGCAATGCAGTTAAGGAGAAGAATTCAAATTAAAGAAATGGTTCCACTAATTTTTTGCATTGCAACATCACTCTTAAGTTGCTACCTCCAATATTTACAAAACCATAACTCCTCCCTTAGAATGCAACATTTCCATAAATGTTTTTTGTGCATGATAGGGAGGAGGACCATCATAAAATTTGTGATCCTGTGCCGCAGTTAAATTACACCATGATTCAGACTGTTTTTCCTTGGCACTGTCTCATCTTACAGAAGAATCAGTGCTTTAGCATTCTAAAGAGATATTGAGTAGTGAGAGTACCAGGACAAAAAAATATCACCAAAAAGGTATACTTTTAGCTTATATAATTTATGGTTCATTAAGGTAAATGCTATAAAGTTCCACAGACGAGTAACAGAGAGCATCCTTTCCCAATTCTGTATTCTCATTCCAGATCTTTCACCGTTCAGAAATTTTCCAGACTACTGTGATTTAGATGCTAATGGTAAACCTATTATTTTTCTGGGCTAGTAACAAAAGAACAAAGATAATGTTGATATTCAAATTTATATACTGAAATGCAGGTGGTTTTGACACTCCAAATGAGAGTTTCTTATCTAGTTTAAACCAGCAAAACCACAGGAATTTAACTTGATCTTGTCATATAAATGACTCTGGAAGAATATGAAGAGCTTTAAGACAGCTCATCTTAATTCTTTTAGGACAAACAGAATCATCAGCTTAAAATGCAGCCCTGAGGACTAATTTAGGATGGACACTTCATTGCATTCAAATTTCAACAAAGCCTCAAAAGCAAGGTACGAGACCAAATATCAGGTTCATTTTATGTGTGCTAAAGAAATCTGCTTTATATGTGGAGCCAAGAACTGATAATCTTGCAAATTTGCAGCAATTCAGACACAATAGGTTAAATTAAGTCCAAATTATGCAATTAATAGAGCTTGTTTGAAAGTAATAGAATGGATATGCACACATTTCCTTTCTTCCATGTTTCTTTCTTTCTTTACTCTTTCTTTCTCTCACTCTTCCACTCTTTCCAGTCTCATGTATTCTAAGGTTAGTGATACTAGATTTCTTTGATAAGAATGGGGTGGAGACTGCAGGAGGTCACCACTATCTTGAGGTCTTTGATGAGACTGAGGAGAGATTGATCTCTTGTATTCATTCAGAATATTTTCTAAGATTTTTAACACAAAAAAACCCTTGCTGTTTCTGAAAGAGGTTTTGTCAGGCTCAAAAAGTTGTACTCATTAATGAGCAGAGACTGATCATTTGGTCTCAAATAGGTCTCAAATCTCCAGTATAATCTCATGCATGTATTTTCAAGACCTCTGTCATCTCATGTTTGTTCTCCTGGGTCTCATTGTTGAAATCTCATTTGTCTTAAATGTCCCTTAATCATCTTTGCTGCTGTCTGCTGGACCTGCTCCAGGAGTTCCATGTCTCTCTTGTACTGAGGAACGCAGGATTGGTCACTCCAGATGTGGCCTCACCAGGGCTGAATGGAGGGTCAGGGTCACCTCCTCTGACCTGCTGACAATGTTCTTCCTAATGCACCCCAGGGTACATTTGGCCTTCCTGGACATAAGTGCTCATTGCTGGATCATGGACAGCTAGTTATCCACCAGGACCCCCAGGTCCTTCTCTGCAGAGGTGCTGTCCAGTTCAACCTCCAGCCTGTGCTGGTGCATGGGGTTATTCGTCCCCAGGCTCAGGACTCTGTATTTGCCTTTGTTGAATTTCAAACTGTTCTTCTCTGCCCATCTCTCCAACTTGTCCAGTTCCTTCTGAAGGGCTGCAGAGCACCCTGAGGTATCAGCCACTCATCCCAGCTTTATGTCATCAGTGAACTTGCTGAGGAGGCCTCTGCTCCTTCACCCCAGTCGTTGATGCATAGGATAAAGAATACTGGGCCCAGTACTCAGCCTTGGGGGACACCACGAGTGACTGGCCTCCAACTGGACCCTGTGTTGCTGATTATAACCCCCCGGGATAACAATCCATTAGAAGATGAATGCATCTATAAAGACTGATGAAATGCTTTAGTAAATGCTTGTTTGAGGTACTCTCCCTCATTCATTGTCAAAATTGTTTTACAATTCAGGCAGTGATCACATTAGCAAATAGTGCAGTTCACTGGGAGAACTACAGAGAAGAACATTAGAAACCTAACCTATACATTGCATGCATTCACAACCACTTCTTAGGAGTGCTTGTAGTGTATTCACAGCAATAGTAAAGTTCACAGATTTCCTATAAAGGTGCATTTCTTGGAACAGTTAAATTTTGAAGGAATCTGAAGTACATAGTAAGAAAACACTATGTAAGCCACAGCCCAACAAAGACAAGTAGCTGATGCCAACTGCGAAATTTGCTTCAGAAGTGCACTCTTGATAAAACTAAAACAGTAATAATGACATACTCTCAAGTCTTGGGCAGATAAAATTTGCAATGGTGTCATTGCTTGTATTTACACCTGGCTCCTATTCTTTTCTGACATTCCCCCACAGCCCCCTGCTTTTAATGTTATTTCCTGGTTTGAGAGGCCACTCCATTACAACCAATCACATTTCTCTGTACTGTCAAATAAATCAGTGGTCAATCACCAAATTTCAGAAATTATCATGTAAGTTTTGAAAGCAACTTCTTAAATATTTTTTCATATTCATCAGTAAATTTCCATTCATTTAATTTTAATTAATACACTGAATTTTATATGCCTATTGCTGTCTTTATTTCTAGTCATTAAAGATTCCATACTTGAAATTAAAGAAATTAAATAAATAAATACAAAGGACATTATAGGAGAAACAAAAATTCTAGAGATTTCTAAGATCATTTAGACACTACAGCAATTTAACTGAAATTATGTATATCAAATGACTATCATTTTAAAATCCATTCATTTTTTATTATAATTATGTTATGCCACCAGGATATTTTACTGTCAAACAATTTAGACTAATCTTACACAATACAGAATGACTAAATGGAGTAACATGATTCTGAAGTAATACTAGCATATTTGCTATTGCTACAATAAGGAACATCCTTGTGGCTTTGTCTCTTTGTACAATTAATCTTAGCAATTTCATTCTAATCCAAAAACATTTATTTTATTAACATCATTGTTCTACATCATATACATAAGGTAAATATTCCATCTTTGCGGTTTACCCCTTTGTGGTTTATCCCTAGAATCACAGAATCATAGAACCACAGAATGATAAAATAATTCTGATTGAAAAAGTCACCTAAGATCATCAAGTACAGCCATTTATACAACACTGACATGTCCCCCACTAAACCATGTCCTCAAGTGCACATCTACACAATTTTTAAACAGCTCCAGGGATGTGGATCCAACCACTTCCCTGGGCAGCCTATTCCAAAGCTTGGCAGCCCTTTCTGCAGATAACCTGTTTTAATATCCAGTCGAAACCTTCCTTGAGACAACATGAGACCATTTCTTCTCATTCTGCTTGTTTGTTACTTGTGGCAGGAGACTGACCCTCACTCTACCTCCTTTCAGGTAGTTTTTAAGAGTCATAAGTTCCCCTCAAACCTCTTTTTTTGCAGGCTAAACAACCTCAGCTTCCTCAGGCATTCCTTCCAGGACTTGTGCTCCAGACCTTTCACCTTGTCTCAACATACTCAATGTCTTTCTTGCAGTGAGGGGCCCAAAACTGAACAGAAGATCCAAGGTACAGCCTCACCAGTGCAGAGTACAAGGGGACAATCCCTGCTCTAGTTCTAGTTCTGCTGGCCACAATATTTCTGATACAAGCGAGAATGTCATGCTTGGCCACACAGGCACACTGCTGGCTCTTACTTGGGTGGTTGTCAACAAGCACCCCCAGGTCCCTTTCCACTGGGCAGCTTTCCAGCTACTTTTCCACAAACCTGGAGTGCTGCATGAAGTTATTTGACCTAAGTGCAGGACCTGCCACTAGTTCATCTGTTCTGCATATTGGACCTTGTGTTCCCCTCAGAAGAGAGTCTCCTATGACAATATCATGTCCTTTTTTCCCTTGTAGAACTAGTTTTGGCTCTCATGACATAGGGTGACTTAACCTTGGTAGCACATCTAAAATGGTTTCAATTTCTGGAGGGGAAAAAAAAAAAAGAAAAGCATTTATATGGGAAGTGGAAGCTAGCAGCTGAAATTTGAGGAATAATTTAATTCTGGCTACAGCCTTTCATTTACAATTTTGTATTATGGTCCTAATATGTCCTCATTTATAGGTATTCTTTCTTATGGAACTATAGTACTGCAATATGACATCTCAGTTTTTAACAGTACGGATAATGATTCACTAAAGCATAACATCACTGGACTAAAACAGGGATTTTTCACACAAAAGATTAACTGCTTAAAGTATTGAAATTATCTTTTAATGTAAGTTTGGCAGTTGGAAATTTACAAATAACCTCATCCAAATCAGCAAAATGTGACTTTACAGCTGTTTGCTGGAACATCGTTTGTGAGCTCTAGATACAGAAATACTCCTGAAAATAATAAGAAAAAATTCAAAAAACATATTTATTGCCCTTATTTGTTTTTTCTTGGAACAGGAAATATTTCCTGCATTAAAATATTATACATAGTAATTTAATTATTTCTAACTCTATGCAAACTCACTCCGGCATAAGTGGAGGACAGGTAGAGAACAAATAGTGCAGGGTTGAAAGAAAAAGAATGACTTCAGGAATGGAAAAACAGGGCAAAATGATGACTTCTTCAAGTGAACATATGTATTAGGCTTGTGTAGCAACCTTTTCATACCAGGAAGACCACAGGTGTAATGGAAACCTTCTACTGCTGGCCAAAGTTGAGCCCATCAGCAATGGGGACAGTGTCTTTATGATAACATACTTAAGAAGAGGGGAAAATTGCTGCAAAACAACAGCTGGGAGAAGAGTGAGACTCTGCAAACCCCAAGGTCAGAGAAGAAGGAGGCAGGAGCTGCTCCAGCTGCAGGAGCAGAAGTTACCCTGCAGCCCAGGGTGAAGACCACGATGAGGCAAGCTGTCCTGCAGAACCTGGAGGTCCATAGTGGAACAGATATCCACATGCAACCCACAGAAGACCCCACATCCTCCACAGTAGTGGAGGTGGATGTGCCTGAAGGGGGCAGTGAGTCCATGGAGAGGCTGTGCTGAAGCAGGCCCCAGTCAGGACCCCTTAAGAGAAGGCCATGCTGCAGCAAGCTCCTGGAAGGACCTGTGACCTTGTGGAGGACCCATACTGGAGCAGTCCATTCCTGAAGGTTTACAGTCCATGGAAAGGACACACAATGGAGAATTTAACTGAGGACTGTCACTTGTGAAAGACTCCATGGTCAAACATGGAAGAGTGTGAAAAAGGAGCAGCAGAGACAATGTGTGATCAACTGACTGTAATCCCCTTTCCCATGCACTGCTTAGAGGGAGGAGGTTATCAGGAGAGAGTAGGAGACTAGGAAGGAGGAAGGGATAAAAGGAAAGTGTTCTAATCTTTGTGGCTCATTACTGTATTCTGATTTGATTTCTAATGAATTAAATAAAGTTCCTCAAGCTGAATCTAGTTTTGCCCATGACAGAAGCTGGTGAATAATCTCTTCCACTGCTTATCTTGATGCACAAGCCTTTTGTTGCATTATTCTCTCCCCTGTCTAGCTAAAGAGGTGAATGATAGAGCAGCTTTGGGGGGAATCTTGTGTCCAGCCAGTGTCAAATGATCACAACACACAGAAATGCTTGCAGATTAGAAAAATACCAAAGAGAACCCTGACATTATGTGTGGTCAGAAAGATTAGAATAATTTAGGTAAAATAGCTTACATGACTCAAGTTCTGTGATGGAAGGATCAAGGCCCTTCAAGATAGATATTAAGATGATGATGAGATTTCCCTCTCTGTGAAGGAGTGGCTCAGATCTTGGTAGCTCCGCTATGAGGTGTATGACCTGCAGATTGAGAGCTTGTGGGTCAGTGTCAAAGGAAGGGCATAATGAGTGATGTTGTGGTAGGAGTTTGTTCCAGACCACTCAATCAGCATGAGAAAGCAGAAAAATGTTCATAAATACTTCAAGGAAGTCTCTGTATCACACACCTAGGATCTTATGGGGAACATTAAACTCCCTGACAGCTGCTGAAGGTATGAAGGTGGCATAGGAGGATGGAAGCAGTGGGATTTGCTTCAGTTGCCAAGTGGAACAAGTGAGAGGATACACAGCTGGATCTGCTACTTACCAGCAAGGAATAATTAGTTGGGGATTTGATAGTCAATGGCAACCTTTTCTGCAACTGCCATGAAACAGTGGAGTTAGATCTTCTCACAGGAGCAAGGAAGAAGCATAGCAAAGATGCTGGGCTCCAGATGAAAAGATTTTAGTTTATTCCAGAAAATTTACAGGTGGGTTTCTAGAGGCTTGCTCTGAAGGGCAAGGGAGTTCAAGAGAAGTGTCAGGTCTTTCAGGACAGAATCTTCCAAGTGCAAGAAATATCCATCACAATACTTGGCAAACAATATATCAGGAGATCAGCAGAGACTAAGCAGGAAGTTCATGACAGCTTTGAAGTAAAAGGGTAGTACAGAGAAATGGAGGGAGTTCAAAGGAGGTTCAAAAGAGGAATTTTGAAGTATACTCCCCAGACAAGCTGACAACAGTTGAAAATTGTAGGAAGATGCCAGGAAAAATAGCTCAGCTGGAGCTGAGATTTGTAAGGAATATGAAGGGCAAGGTGAAGAGCTGAGTTTGTAGTAAAAAAGAAACAAGGAAAATGCAGACCCTTTGCTGAATGGGGTGAGTGATTTTGTGACAGCAGACACAGTTAGGGCTGAAATGTTTCATATCTTTGTCTTCGTCTTCACCAACAAAATCTATCAGTCCTCCACAAACAAAGACATTTTTGAAGGTAGAAGACAAGTACCAGCAGTGGATGATGATTGACACAGGAACTGCTTGAGAGAATTGGACAACTACATATCTTTGGGATGTGACAGGCTGCCACTTACGAGTGCTGAGAGAGGTGGGTCATGTCTTTGTGAGGCCATTCTCTATCATTTTTGAAAAGTCATGAGGTCTGAGGAAGTCCTGCATGAATGGAGAAAGGAAAGAGTTGCACCTACTTTCAAAAAAGACCAGAAGTCCATCTGGGAAACTAATGGCTCATCAGTCATGGTTCAGTGCCTGTGAAAATCATGGAGGAAGCTCTTTCAGGAAACTCTTCAGGACACACAAAGGAGATGAAGAAAATTCTGACAACATGAATTTACTGAGTATGAATCAAAACACCTTCACAGTGAGGTAGATTGAAAACTGTCTAAATAGCTGTCTCAGAGGATTGTGATCAGAGCAACAAAGTCCAACTGGCATCCAATTATTAGTGGTGTACAAGGGTCATTAATCTTTAACATCTTTGTTAGTAAAATGGATTATGAGGTAGAGGGCATCCTCAGGAACACTGCAGTGATAAAACACTGGAAGGATTGATCAGTACAGCAAATTCAATACACTGCAATTTAGGAGACATTTGACATTCTAGAGAAATGGGCCAACAGGAATCTCAGAAAATTCAACAAAGGGAAATGCAGAGTCCTTCCTACCCTTGGACAGGAATGACCCCATGCAGCAATTTATCCTTGAAGACCAACTGGGTTTAAAGCAACTTTGCAGAAAAGAATGTGTGTCCTGGTAGACAGCAAGTTGACTATAAGCCTCATGTCAAAGAAAGCTGACAGCATCCTGGACTTCATTAGCAATACCATTGTTTTCAGGTCAAGATTGTGATCCTTTTGTATTTCTAGATACTGCATCTAGTTTTGTTCTCCCTGCTCCTTCCAAAACAATACAGATACTGATAAATTAAGGTAAGGATTGGCTAGACCCACCAGATCAGTCAAGACTGAAGAACTTGCCCTTTAAATAGTGGCCAAGGAACTGGAACTGGTTAAGCCTGCAGAAGAGACAGTTCTAGGAGTCCCTAACAACAGCTCCTGGGCACTTGCAGGGTGAAAAACCTGAAGAGTATCCAATCCTCTGCTGGTTTTGGATGGGGTACAGTTATTTTCTTCACAGTGGCTGGTATGGGGCTGTGTTTTGGATTTGTGCTGAACACAGTGATGACAGTAGAGAGGTTTTTTGTTATTGCTGAGCAGGGTTTGCATAGAGCCAAAGTCTTTTCTGCTTTTTGTCGTACTGACAAGAAGGCAGGAGATGCAGATGGAGCTGGGAGGAGACGCAGCCAGGACAAGTGACTCACACTGACCAAAGGAATATTCTGTATCATATGGCAGAGCCCTCAGTATCTAAAGCTGGGGGAAAGAAGGGGGGGACATTTGGAATGATGGTGTTTGCCGTACAAAGTCACCATCACACATGATGGGGCCCTGCTTTCCTTAATACCCGCCTGCCCATGGGAAGCAGTGAATTAACTCCTTGTTTTACTTTGCTTACATGCACACTTTACTTTCCCTGTTGGATTGTCTTTCTCTCAATCCACGAGTTTGTAGCTTGTACTATTTTGATTCTCTCCCCTGTCTCAAGGAGATACTTGGTTACTGGCTGCAGTAAAACCATGACAGGAGTGAAGGAGGAAAGGCAAAAAATAGTAGGCATAAACTGAAGATGCAAGAGTTCCATTTGTGCTCAAGATAAGGAAAAAGCTTTTGTCAAGCCGTGTGTACACTCCATTTTTGCAGGTTTTCAACGATTTTATCAAGCCCTGAGAAACGCGATCTTACTAAAAAGCTGACCCTAATTTGAGCAGGAGCAGAGACATTTTAAATTCCTTCTAGACTGAATTATTTATGTTCCCATAATTCTGTGAAAGCAGAACTTAACAACTGCAAGCATTTACAGACTTGTATCTGTCTGGAACTAGAAAGCCTTGAACACATTGTGCAGCTAACTCACTAGAGAATAATGCAAGTAGGAGTGAGAAGGATGTAGGATGAAAGGCTGTAGCACCCTTTTTAATGTTTTGATTTTTTGTTCTATTTAAGAGGCTTGGAGAGGGTGTATGGTGACAGCAGAATTGTCTGGTAGGTAAGGATTAAAAAAATTAGGCTGAACTTCCACTTCAGTCTTGTAGCCATGAAAGCAAATAATTTTTTACTGGAAGTACTCTGTGACCAGTCTCAGCATCCTCAGAAGTTCTGGAATGCCTTCTCCTCAGAGCCTGGAGAATAGGGATGGGTAGTAAGATAATGATGTAGGGGAAGGAAAAACTAACTCATCAAAGATTGATTTGTCTTCAAAACTATCTGAAGCCTACATTAAGCTGCAGAATGGTTTGTCCCAACACTATGATTTTTGATTGTGAGACACTTCTGCAAGCAGACATTTAAGAGTCTGAGCTCTTCATGGAGTTCATGGGGTGCTGAAGCAGAAGAAGAGTCAAAAGCCGCCATTTCAGGTTTTCTTTTGGTTGTTTATTATTTCTTATCTACAAATTCTTTCTGTGCCCTGCCAAGGTCTTGTTGCAGCGAGGGCACGAGACGACTCCCACCCACGACAGGCGGGCAGAACTTTTTGTACTACATTCTATGTATCTTTTATTTACCATTAATCACCAAGGCCTACTACTAATGTTAGACATGTCACCTCTATCCTACACCAATCCCTGTGACCCACCACAGCAGAAAAATGGATGACAAGAAGAAGGACAAAAAGGACAAGGACCAGACCCAGGTCCTCCATATTTTTCTTCTGACCCCTTTCTAAAAATCCTAATATTCTACATTTGCACCCCATGATTACTTAACTACTGTTACTAACTATTATTTTTGTTACATTCTCGTGACTTGTAATTCATTTCACAAGCTGAAAGCTTTTCCATGGACCGAGATCCAGGACAGTGTCTCTCTGGGGCTCTGTGCAGGGGGGTCTCCAAACCCCTGCCAGGATCTCAAACCCTCCAGGGAAGTCAGAGGAGTGCCCTGGACTCCAACAATGGGGCTGGTTAACAAGAACCAAACTGTAAGTTTCATTTATGCAGTTTGAGAAAACAAAAAGAGTAGGACAGAAATACTAGAGTGCATTGCCTGGAAATAGAAATGTTCTTTAAAATTATGCAATAGAAGTGTTCTTTAAAATTATAGAAGCAAATATAAAGGTGGATGTCAAATGTTAAAGAACACAGAATTAAGAATTGTTCTTCTTAATGTTCTATATCTGCCGTGAAATAACTTAAAAAAATTAATTTTTTTTTTTCTTAAATGCATCAGCTTTGAGACCTTACACGTTTTACTTTCCCTTTGTGAATGCTGTGTATAATTTGATCCAGGAAAACAGCTGTGTCCATATTATTGTGGACTTCCCAGTCTTCATAGGTTGTCTCCTGTCCTTCATGGTCCTTAAGGGTGTCATTCCTCGTGGAGCTTCAAAATATTGATACTTCTTCTCCAGCTAAATGTTCAATGTCATACAAAAATGTTATCATAAATATGAGCAATCCAGAAAACAAAAGTATTTATACAGTTTTTTTATAAATTTCTTCAAAATTAAATAGGTTATTTGTTCTGAAACAACTCAGTATGAGACTGTATTCCCTTGACAAGTAATTTACTGTGAATCATTCAGTGACCTACATAATAAGCTTGTCTTCATACACAGCAACTGAATTTCCTTTTCAGAATACATATGTCAGTTTTCATGATTAACTACAAAAATCAGGATATGGTTAAAACTAAAGAAGACACTACAGGGTGGTCTTCTGTGGAATTGGTTAAAAAAGTGTTTCTCAAAATATTTTCTATTGCAAAATGCATTTCTTCGAGCCAAATATATATTCAATTATTTCCTCTTTTAGCTGTATTTTATTAAATTGCCTGATATCTTCTTAAATCTTCTTATTTCTGAAACTCTATTGTTTAATACTTTTCACTATTCTTACAGAGATGCATGAAATAATATGAAAATACCAAATTTAATTTTGAAATAATCCAAGAACAGGTTTCAAAGTTGTTTAGGTTTACTTGGATGCTAAATATTTTTAAAATTATTATTCTGAATCTACATTACTAAAATTAAGTTGATTTTTTGAGAAGAAAAAAATTACATTTTCAAGTTTGGAATAAAAGCATAATTAGCACTTGAAATTCCCTTTGACACTATCATTCCAAAGTCTTTTTAGATCTAGTCTAATGGCTGTTAAGTGGGAGTCAAAATTACCATGTGATTCATTTACATTTTAGGCTTCTTTGTAATCAATTGAAAGAGTGCTATTTATTTATCTGTTTTATACATCTAATATAAAATGAAATTGACTGCTTATCGGAAATTTCTCTTTCTCTCTATTGACCATAATGGACATGTAGAATGAATAACTTAGAGGTTTTCACTTGGTCAAATTGAATTGTTGCTGCTTACTCGCCGTATAATCTTGACAGAATTGCTTCATGTTTCCTTCAGCTAACGTACAATTTCATCACTGCTTCATTATAATGTTCTTATTAAAAGGTTTATTATATTTGGATGGAAAAGCAGTTAAACTACATCACTCGCTTAATGGAGAAGTTTCCAATCTTTTCAGAAATTTGAGAGGAGATAGAAAACACATTATACATCTAAAAGGTCACCAGGATCCTCAGCCATTAAAATGCAGACCCTGACAACAGGTAATGTGAGAGAATTCTGAACATGATCTCACAGTGTTCATAGATGTTTTAAGCCCATGAAATGAAGTTTTTGACATTTAGCAGTAACTATGGATATGATGGTCTTTATGCATAGTGTTTTTCATTCATCTAGAATTCTCAGACCTTTGTCCTGCCAGGCCACCTCAGGAATGGATTATTCACAGTTTCTAAGAATAACATGTTAATTACCCTTACTGGGAACATGTTTTTACCTGAACTGGTCTTATTTCAATTTTTGAAAATTTCTATTTCTCATTTGAATTATATTCCTTTAAGATTGTCATTAAATCTTTATTTTTAAAACCATGTAACTTATGTACTCTTTAATGTTACTTTTTTTTTAATTTTAGAAATCAAATTTTTGTAGTACAAGGCAGCTATTGCTGGTTTTCTGTGAAATCAGTGGAGAGAAGTAGCGATCTCTAGAGAAAACCACTTCTTCTCTCTCACCTCATTATTTTAAGAAGAAATTGTCACCTTGAAATACCATTTATTCCTTTGAAAATTATGAAAAATGCATTAAAGGAACTCCCCTTTTCTAAATGAATGTATATTACTTGATATCAGGGAAAGAATTTCATAATATAATTTAATAATCAGACAGCAGATGGAGGCCTCAATTTAGTAGCAGTGAATTGCCTAGGAGCCTTATTGACTATTTGTCATAAATCAGAAGCTGGGTCTGTACAATTAATGTCAACTTTTTTCTTTTTTTTTAAT
>WAAE01017214.1:0-12833 GCA_013400495.1 Nicator chloris
GGGGGAGAGGGGAGGAAGGGGAAGAGGAGCCCGGGGCAAAGACAAACAGCATCTACAGCTCCTTGTGTGCGCAAAAGGGGCAGCAGCAGGAGACAACATGGCCCCTTCTATTTCAATTGCCCTTGCACCCCGGAAGGAGAGGCAGCATCGTATTTCCTAGTGCCCTTCACAGGAGCCACAGCATGGCCCTGCCCTGCACCCTGTGCACCCCTTTAAGAATGCACTAAAAAGAAGGGACTCAGGTTTATTTTAATTTGCTCCTGCAAATAAATCAGTTCCATTTTCTCCATGCCAGGCTGTTGCTGTTGCCAAACAGGGGACACAGCTCCCTGCTTAACACTCAACCAGGAGAAAAACGACTTCTATGACAAGATCTAACATCAGCACCCCCCAAATCGGCAGGAGCATGCACCCCATCTGTTTCCTGCTCACAGGTGGCTAAATACTCATGGTACCCATTAATTGATAAATACAGATAAAAATAATGTGTTGAGGACCAAAGGCAAGAGTAATCAGCAGCCCTCATTTCCCAAACTCCCCAGTATGCTCCCCAAAGCCAAGCATCTTTGCAAAACATGGCATATCATGGTACCCACAGCATCAATATGACCTCCTGCTTCAGCATCTCCTCTCTGCCCCTACCTCCTGCAGTCCCAGCTCACCCCCAGGCCATGAAAGAGGCTGGTGGCCAGCACCAGACTACATTGCTTTTGTCTCCAACTCAGTCACTCTCAAGGACAGGAGCACTCTGGACTAGCTGCACAGGGACCAGTGAAGAGGGCTCAGCTGTAGGGGACCTGCAGGATGTGGTCGACGTTGATTGGAAAGGGAAATCACTGATATTGCAGAGGGCAGCCAGGGAAGGTAGATTTTGGATGTGGGCACCACCAGGGAATAACTGTAAAGGAGCAAACCCTGCTGCTCTCCTTCAATGGGCTGACTTCTGCTCCAAGGAGAAGGCCTGTCATTGGTTTTTAATCTCACCAGATTACGGACCAGCCTTTGACATTATTGATCTCAGGCCCCTGAAGTATCATTTATCTTCCAGGTTTGACTCGGCCATCAGAGCTCGACAGCTCAGACCTCAGTCAGCTTCATCTTCCCAGGGAGCCAGGGGAGCTGCTCTGCACAACTCCAGTCCTGCTGATTCACGTGAGCCATATTTGACACTCAGTTTCTGTCCTCACATAAGGTGTCTTTTACTCTCTGCCTACTCTGGCATTTTATCCAAAAATCCAGCTCCTCAGGTCTCTGGCAGACCAGCACTGCTTTCTCAAGCTTGGCAGTCCAAGGTGCCTCTAGTGTGCCCTGCTTCCCCCTTTCAGTTTCATTATCCTCTTTCAAAGAGGATGCGGTGGAGACACAAATGTTATGGGATGTGCTGAGAACTGCACAGGGACTGCGGGAGCAGCACCAGCAGTCAGTGTACAACCAGAGAAGCCATTTCTAGCTGTGACCCACTGCCATTTTCTAGAGCAGAAAGGACCAACAACGGCAGCTCCTCATTCCCTGGTGAGATTGTACCCACAGAAAAACCAGGTGGCTATCGTGTTTTTTTGTGGTGGCTTCCCCTTACCTGCCAGCCAGCACAGCTGCCACAGGGCCAGCTCGTGACTTCTGCTTGACCTTCAAAACGTCAATGCCTGCTCCCTCCACCAGACCCAGAAGAGATGGGCTGACGGGTTCCCTTTCCCCTGGATACCTCCATCCCTCACCCAAACTGACAGACGCTCCCAGCCTCCACTGTTTGGGAAGCACAAGATTTTGCTCAAATGCCTTTGTCAACAGTTACTGGATGCAGCACGTACATGAAGGCTGTCTTTTCAGATGCCTCCTGTCTCTCCCTCCTGCAAAGCCAGGCCTTATGTTTTGGGAAGGAGTATTTCCTGAGGAAGGCTCCAGTGGGCAGTTTTAATGCATAGAGAGAAGAAGGTTTAGTTTTTGTTCTTCACCTTGTTATCATTTATCATATTGCTGAAAAGCACTTTGGTAAATGGAGATTAATACCATGTGCATTCATAGATTCCAGCAGGAACCAGCCCTGGGGAGAACCAGGGGAGGAAGTACCCAGACAGGGGCAGGTAGCAGGGTCCACGTTCTCCAAAGTACCACCATCAGCAAACAAAGCTCCAGTCTCCAGGATTGCTTCCCCACACTGCCATGGATTTCCTGACTCCTTGCAGGTCTCCCCACTTCTGCTTACCTCTAAGTTAGGGTAATACCCTGACTCCCCTATGCAGACTTCAGGATGGTGCAGAGATTAAAATGATCTTTTTCTCCCCCGTTCTAAGGAGAAAGTTACAAATTCTTTAGCTGGAGGAGAGGCCTTGGTTTTACCTGCTAGGCTTACATGTTCGGGAGGTGTGTTTGGAAAGGGGTCGTCTTCACACCAGGCACTATTTCCAGTTCCCTGCCCAGATGCCCTGTTGTGCAGGATACCAGCAGGCAGAGGCAGGAAAATAGCCCCCCAATGTGCTCCCATTCCCTTGATGGGGGCAGGCTCTGTCCCTGACCCCTACAACCAAACTACCTCTGACCAAAACAGAGCTCACAGGCCTCAGCCACCCAGCACAACAGTGCAGCTGTGGCAGGAGAGCTGCAGTAATTCCCTCCTGGATCTGGCCAGCCCCATCATTAAGGGGCTAGCACAATACCAGAGGGAAGGGGGAGCGCAGCAGCCCCCCCCTGCACTGTCCCCAAAGGGTCTGTGAGGGGGACAGAGACCTCGCAGCACATTTATTCCGCTCCATCCATTTGAGAGGCACGCTTCAAGGGGCTTTTTGCCGTCAAGAGGCGGGTGCACCAGGACAGGAAAAGAACAAAGGGAGGCACCGGCACCCCCAGCCCTTTGTCTGAGCACAGAGGAGTTCACCTGCAGGGAAAACCTGCTCCCACCGCAGAGGCGGCAGCTCCACATGGATTCGATGGGGAGAGGGAAGCACCCCCCCTGCTTCTAGCAAGAGGATAATGAGCAGAAGGATGCAATCACATTACCCTCTCTCTCCCCTTGCCACACGCACAAGCCCATTACAGTGCACGCCGACCCCCCCGACTTACCAACAACCCAACAACCGCAACCAGCAATAAAAACCCTTGCCACAGAAATACCAACCCACCCCCCAGTGTGATCGATCTGTGCCTGCGTGTGGCCCAGCACCAAACCCTGGAGCTCGGCTCCACTGACCAGGACTGACTGGGAGGGAAGGGGGTAGGAGACTAGTTTCCAGGGGATGGGGTTTTAAAGCCACACAATAACTGGCTCAAATGAGGGTTTTGATTAAGCTGTCATGTGGCAAGAGAAAACACTGCCTCCATTAGGACATGCGGGATTTTCCTTCCCTTTCTCCAAAGCTACAGCTCTAGGATGAAGCTTCCAGGTCACCCAGGCAGGGAGAGGAGAACTGGGTGATGCTGAGCAAATGGGGGATCCTGAACAGGGAGAGACGGGTGGAGGGAAGAAAAGGCAGATCAGCCCTCCCGAAGCCCCAGATCATACAGTCGGCTGCTCTGACAATGTTTACTCATATTTCAGAGAGACACAGCCATCCGGAACATCACTCCCTGCCAACTGCCTCATCTGGAGCCATCCACAGCTTGGCTCTTCCCAGCCCACTCCAGAGACAGCCACCCATCAAAGCATCCACACAGCAAGAAACTGGAAAAGGACAGGCATGGGGAAGAGAAGAAACAGAGAAATTAAATTAATTTTTTTTTTTTTTTACGGTTCTGGTACATCATCCCAGCAAATGGATGACTTGGAGCGCAACAGCACCACTGCAGAGCGCAGGGCACTGCGCTGAGCTGGGAACTTCTGCTCATGCTACCATCACAAGAGAATCACAAGACAGAAGAGGGACAACCATGATGCCCTGGTGAGAACAGGCTAAAGCTGTCCTTATCAGAAAGGATCTGGGACTGGGAACCTCTTCCCTGAGTTCATCTGGGGGACATATGTAAAAACTTTTGCGTGCATCCAGAGTCTCATGCCTGTGAATAACCACCCCTCCCTCCATATTTGGGACCAGACATCTCTTCCTCCCATTCCCAAGTATGCTGGATGTAGCTCTCCCAAGAAAAGGAGGGGTGGCTGCCTCTGTCCTTCTGTGGAGGAAAGAGAAGGGCAGAACATCCCTGGTCCTGCACATTTCACATCTCCCCACCAGTTCCCCAGCATCTGCCTCACCTTCTGTTCCAGCAAACAGAGGTTCATTGCAGAAAATTGGCTATCACTGCAAGGAAGCTCAGTAGCTCTGAGTCCTGTGTGCTATCCCCCTTACTTCAACACAACCAGCATCTCCTCAGCCTACAGGCTGTTGATAGATGCAAGAAGTTGACAAAGTCACCAGAACCCAGCCCAGATCCATAGCATTTTATTTTTTTAAAAAGCTAAAAAGCCAGGCCAGACCAGATTCTGCCCCCGAGCCTGTGTGGCAAAGCAGAATCTTGATCCAAGTGTTTATTTATAAATCTGTACATACATGTACATTTGAATTCTGACAGAATTAATTCTGGCATCCAGCTAATTCAAAGCATTCCTCCCCCATCACACTACTGTTGCAGGCCAGCCCTGCACAGAAGCTGATTATAAAATGCTGCACTAGCCAGGCATTTCTGCAAAGGCTTGTGCTATTGAGCATTCAGTCTTTCCTTGCTTGGCTATTTCATTGTTTCGGTGTCGATCCCTCCTCTCTTGCCCTGTGTTTCCTGGTTACTTTTGTCCCTGCTCTGGAAGCACCGCTGCTCTCAGCCCCATTTCAGTGTCAGATTGAAAAAAAAACCCAAAACAATTACATGAAATTAAAGAGAAGAAAAGAAGAAATTATCACCATGTACCAAGATTTCCAGTAAACAGATAGGTAATGAGCAAAAAATAGGCCAATATGCTGCAAGGCAAGCTGCAGACAGATCTGGGTATAGAAAACCCGCTGCCCGCCTCCCAAGTACAGCTAAGAAATCCCTGTGTGGTCACACGCTGTCCTCTGGAGCAGAGAGGAGAGAGGTCAGGGCAGCCAGCACTGTAAGAGCCTCTTTATTCTTGGGCAGTTGCACGGATCTGATCGCTTGTGCCCTTTGTGAGACATGGAAATCTGCCTTCTCCTCCCACCCCCTTCGCCAGACCCTCTTCTGCTCCTCCCGCTCAGATGGGGACAGAGGCAGCTCCTTGGCTCCAGAGGCAAAGACCAAAGCAGCAGAGAAGCTGTGGATGCCCCTCTGGCAGGGCCAGGCCCGGATGAGCATGCAGGAGACCTTGAGAACAGGGCTCTGTTGGAGCAAGGGGAGGGGAGAAGAAGGGAAGGACAGTCCTGGGACTTGCACATTTCTTGAAGGGCTCACCCAGACTCCCATGTGTGAGGCACGAGGCTGAGGGATGGAGAGAAGTCCAGGGTGTCCCACTGCAGTTCATGTCTCTCCTACTTCTCCGTCTCCATCATGCTCATGGGCTTGAGGAGAACAGCATGCTGACCACCTCCATGCTAGCAGACACATGATGCTCAGATAAGTATCACACGATAGACTTAGATTAAACAAGGGTCTGGGCTAAGTTCATTATGCCCTCATGACCAGACAAAGCTGGGCTTAGACCTCCTAGTTCAGAGAGCAGACCACAACACCTCTGTCTCAGGGGCTTATTCAAAGTCACTGCTGAGGGAGGGCTTCAAGGTGAGAAGCTCTACGTAGGCCAGGGCAGTCTGGTGAGCAGGGGTGTAAGCCTCGGCTACATTTTGTTGCTATTCCTTGCAAAGCAGCTCAAGGTCCTCAGGTGAACCTTTTTCTCTCTCCTCTTTCTACCTCACTCTCTGACAGCTCCCATCCACACTGCTTTGTCTCCTATGGGAAGAGAGTATTCTCCACAGCAGCCCCTGTCCTACTCCTTTACCAAGGCTGCCCCCTCCACCCGTGTCTCCTCCGTCCCACCCAACGCACCAGGCTGCCTCCCAGCATCCTCCATCTCTGCTGTCACTTCTTGGATTGACTCTACACAAAAGACTTGCAGCTGCAGGTCTGGAGCAACGAACCACTGGCAACCTGATGGGCTAAGGGCACAGAAAATGCTCAAGCTTAGCAGGAAAGCAGCAGGGAAAAGCCCTTAATCCAAACCCTGCGGAGGCAGGAGACTGCTCCAGTTCAGCCAAAGATCTGGTACTGCCAAGATACCCACTGCTGCTTGACCAGCAAACCCAGAGGGGTTTACAGCAGCGTGGCTCAGCCCCCCCCCAGACCTCTCCAGGGCAGCTCAGGCTGCTACAGCTTGAACTGAAATCTGCTGCCCCTGACAACACAGAGCAGCAAAGCCTGACACATCGATGTGGTGAGTGGCACAGAGCTAGGAAGCCAGACTAGGTGGGTGCTGGGATTTCTGCCACTGCCCAAGGCCCAAGAAGTCAGTGCTCATCATGGCAGCTTGACCAACTGACAGCATCCCAGGGCACAATGATCAGCCACATTTAGGAGCACAGTGCCATATTCCTGAGGCCCCTGGGCAGGAATTAGGGCATAAGCAAAGCCAGGGAAGGAGAGACCTGGGTTAGGCTGACCTAACCCTTGGGCTGGGCTGGCAGTTCAGCTCTGGGGTGCTGGTGGAAATTCTGATGGAGGGAGCAGGGAGAAGCTGCACAACTCCTGCTTTGTAGGACCTGCTGCAAAAGTTGTCTGGGGACCAGGTATGCTCAAAAAGTGCCACAGCAAACGCCTGCCAGGCACCAGCCACACCACCTACAGCCACGAGAGCTAAATTAGCACTCAAGCACTTGGGCACTTGCACTCACAATGCCTGCAGTGAGCTGCGTGCCGTGCTCCTCATAAACAAGTCATCTGGAAAATAAGTAAGCCTGTAAAAATCCAGTCCATCACAAGTTACCAAACCTGTTTCAGAGTAAAACAACCTAGAGCAGCTCATGCCAGAAGCTTGGCAGTGAAGCTGATACCAAGCTTCCCCACCGGTGGGACTCCCTTGGTGCCAGCAAAACATCCCTGGCACAGATGGCAGCATGGGGATGCCACGTGGGACTTGGTGGTGGCCAAAGCTGGAAAAGAATCAGAGTTTCTGGTACAGACTTGAGATCTGTATCTTCCTGTGCTCCTACCAAAACCTCACCTTTCCTCGTTCTCATAATTTAAAAAGCATATGACTTGGCCTTATGTGGGGTGCTGCCAAGAAAGCAAGCCCAAACCCACTGAGTTGCAGATGGACTCAGCAGCTCCCTGTCCCCCTGGATTTCCTGAACATGCACTGCTCCATGGACAGTGCTGGATGCTGTTCCTACACACCTGCAGAAGGATTCCCAATGTTCTCCTCCAGGTCTCAGCGCCACAACACATTTTCTACCACTTAATGTTCAAAGCCACCAGAGATCTTCAGAATGTGAAGGGATTTCTAGGAAGCTAGGATGGGGAAAATCTATCTCCTTCCTCCAAAACAAAACAGAAGCAGAGCCTCTCTACCCAAGCCCTTTTCCAGTGGTGGCACCTCTAGCTGAGGACAGGCAGCTGGGAAACCTCTGAGCAAGCTCAGAGGTACCTGGCCTCAATCAACCGTGTCCCACACAAAGACAGGGCAACCATGGTAATACCCCACACGTGAGTCTCTTTCTCTGACTGCTGACTTCTTACCCGTACTCCAATCCTAGCAATGTATTTTTCCCCTTTCTGATGGAGAAAAAATAAAAAGCGACACATCAACCTTGCACTGGAGCAACTTTCTTTTTCAGCCTTAGAAGCAGGTTCCCCCATGCAGGTGGGAGGCATGTGGCTGGGGCAGCAAAGGCAAAGATGGAAGAAAAATGTTTCATTTCGAGGCCTTGACACAAACAAAATGACAAGAAGAAAAAAAAAGGAAAGAAAAAAAAGAAAAAGAAAGAAAAAATAAAAGGAAGAAAAAAGAAAAAAAAGAGAAAAGAGGGTGCCTTGTTGGCTTTTCTCCCCCCCTCTCCTCTTTAAGTGCTACAAAAACAGGAAACAAAGGAGAAAACATCTCACGGGGGGAAGGGGAGGTAAGCGCTTTATACGCCCACGAAAGAAAGATTAACCACATATTTTATTTACTGCTTGTATTACAGTTGCACCGTGGAGTTCAACTAATTCCGAGCCAGGGCTCTGTGGGTTTGTACAGCACCTAACGCTGAGTGGGGTCCTTCCCCCAAACCCACCAGGCACATGTTCCACTTCAGGCAAACCCTGCACAGACACCCCCTTTCCTCCAGCAGACACCCACCTCCAGCCTCCTTCAGCCAGCCAGAGCACTTCTGCCCCAACTGCCAGCTCAGCTGACAAAGCGCTGCTGCTGTTTTGAGCCCCTTTTCCCCTTCAAACCGGCCTGTAACCAGGGGTAAGGTGCCCTTCGAGGTGGGTTGGCAGCACAGCCAGAGGAATAAGTGCTAAAAAAGCAGAGTTTACAGGGAGCGTGTTTGCAGCCTCCGGTCCCTCCTCCGGGCCATGGGGGCCACCCCCTCCACAGTGAGTCGATGTTGCAACCCCCACACTTGCGAGTCCCCCACACCAAGGTCAGGCCTCCGATCCTCCCAACTTTGACTCATTTCTCAATTAACGGCTTTCTGAACACAAGCCACACATGGAACAAACCTCTCACAATGGGGCCCCCCCGGACCTCCCAAGCCCAGCGTTACTCATCTGCCCCCAAGTCCCAGTCCATCTTTCCCGGGATGCTCCAAGGCTGCAGGGTGAGCAAGCAGCCAGGAATCCCGGGCCTGGCTTCCCGCGTCACCAGCTGAGCTCATGCACCCTAATTCGGGAGCCGATGAGGCCACCTTCCTTGCTGGCTGGCAACGGGCAGCTTTCAGCTGGAGACCTAACCACAGCCATGGAGCAAGGGCTGGCAACCTGCTGGGTGCTTTTCCCAGGGCCTCATCCCTACCCCAGTCACTTCACAGAAGAACTGTTTCAGCTGCAGGGGGGATCCTTTGGGCACACCGTCCCCCGTCTTGATGCTGTCCTTCATTGACCCAGACTCCATGCACCCAACCGAGCCACGTGCCCAGCGGGAAGAGACAAGCTTATCATCACAGAGAAAGGAAATTAAAATAATGCGGTGATGGAGGTACCGAGGGATTTGGCCAAGGTCACAAAATAATTCCGTGGCTCTACGATACAGCCGTCTAACACTTTTGGTGTCTGGCCACATATCCTAAAATTTCAAGCCAGGGCCAAAATCCAGCCTAGTCGGTGGCAGATTTCTGCCAGGTCATTAGCAGCCTGCATCCGCAAGAAGCGGCGAACATCCAGCCATAACAACGGCAGCAACAACAAAAAAAGCACGCAGCAAGAGCGGGAATAAATGAGATCAAAGTGTCCTGGAAGAGGACCTGGAAAAATAGTTTTGGTCCCTGGCTAAGGCTCCTGGGAGATGCACAGGCGAGCCCCATCCCAGCCCTGCACAGTCCTCTCGAGGTGGCTCCCCACCCTCGCAGAGGGAAACCAAAATGACTCCCTATAAATAGAAGCTGAAAAGCGCTTCTCCAAAAGACTGACTGGGTCTTTCCCCTTCCAGCGTGTGTGGCGGAGCTGCTGGCACCTCTGCAGAGGTCCCTGGTTTTCCCCCAAAAAACCTGGAGAGGAAAATAACCTTCCTGTGAGCTCAGGCTGGCTCCTCTCTACACAGAGCTGCACCCCCCCCGCCCCACTCCCAGGCCTGGCCATGCAATTGGAAAGTAATTATACTGCAATTTTTATTTATGACTTCTTTTTTTTTTATTGCTAAATGGTGACTCATTTTGGCAACATTAAAATACACAGGAAATCATCCCCATTTTACAGTAATCACCATTCAATTCATTGTTAAATATTTATCCGGCAGACAAGCGCCGAGCCTCTTTCGAAGGGTCGGAGGGGAAGCGGAGGGGCAGCCCTGAAAAGGGGGAAGGTGGCAGAAGGGTCATGGCAGGGCTGGCTGCAGGGCTGGTAAATGCCCGCCAGGAACTGGAGGGTGGGGAGCCAGGGGTGAAAGCTCCTGCCAGATGGCCTGGCCAAGAGCAAAACACAGACCCGCTTTCCCTCAAATCCAGCACAACAGCCCAAGCTGCTCTAAGGAGAGGGGCAGCCCTGTGCCCCCTAATAAAAATCACATTATTTGGCCAAACCCCAAGACTGAATCCCCACCAGTGAGACGTCATGGGTCTCTGACACGTCATGGGCCTCTGACACAAACCTCTTCCATTGCTGGGGGGAAGAGGATGGTGGCCACTGGCTCCAGTGGGAGACGGGGGAAGAGCACGCAGTTTGACATTCACAGGCCTTACAATAGATAGGGTCCGCTCCTGCAGCCGCTTTGTCCTCCAAGGAAGCCCAGTTTTGGGGTGACTCAACCTCAGATGCAGGCAGCTCCTCTGCCTTCCTCCAGCTGCATAACCCACCACAAACCTGGCAGATGGCCCCTGCAAACGTCCCTGGCCTAAGACCTTAACGCTTCCCCGCAGAGTGCACACCCAAGGGGCCATAGGTCCCACAGCTCAACAGCTACAAAGGCCTCCCAGCACAGACATCTTCCCTGGGGAGTCCCCCTGGCACCCATGGGCTCCATCACTGCTTGGCTGGGAGGCCACTCAACATGTCTGCCACAGGGGCACCCCGAGCAGAAGGAGGACCAGTGCCAGGATGGATTTTGTGTAGGTCCTACACAAACACAGGGGGACAGACACGGCAGGGAAGAGGGTGGCTGGGTGATCCCCAGGCTGGGCAAACCCAGGTGTCCAGGATGGTTGGACTCACCCGGATCTCATTGCGGCGGATCTCCACGTCGCAGACCGAGTGTCCCTGGTGGGCCCCGCTGTAGTAGCAGCAGAACTGGCAGACGGCCACCTGCTCGGCCTCACAGTGGTACAGGCGGTAGGCATTGTGCTGGGGGCAGCTCCAGGCCCGCACATCCTCTGCCTCCACCAGGAGATGCCCCCGGGCTGTGGAGGGCTGCTGCAGGTGAGTCTGGACATGGGACTGGCAGCATGGAGCCTCACACCTCAAACAGATCTTCTGGGCAGGGAGCGGCGGGCCCCGGCGGCAGAAGACGCAGTGCAGGACTGAGGGGGGCTTCTCCAGGTTGAGGGAGTTGAACTTCTCCACAATGTTGGTGAGCTTCAGGTTCTTCTCCAGGTTGGGCTTCTGGTTGTAGGCCTGGTTGCACTCCGGGCACCGCACCAAGCCTGACTCCTTGGCCCACGCCTCCCCGATGCAGCCCCGGCAGAAGTTGTGCTTGCAGGGCAGCTGGACCGGCTCCACAAAGACGTGCAGGCAAATGGGGCAGATGAGCTCCTCTTCGAAGCAGTTCTTCCAATTCTCGGCCATCTCTGCCGGCAGCTCTGTCGACGTTTCCCCCCAGCCGCTTCAGTCGCTCAGTGCAGTCTAGGGGCGGACGCCGGGGTCTGTCCTCCCTGAAAGGGGAAGGCTGAGGGTGAACGGATAGGCTCCCCCCTCCCCGCAGCACGCGCCATAAATAATAAACCGCAGCAGATTTTAAAATCAGGGATAAAATAAACCACAGAGCAGCACTCTAGGAATATCCGGCAAGAAAACGCAACGTCCTCATCACTTTGTTAAAAAAACAACACAAATGGTTAAAAAAACCCCAAAACGATCCCGTTGGACTTACAGCCCAAAGTCCTAACCACCCCTAAAAGCCATTTGCTCCTTTTTACCCCAGAAGGTGAACTGAAACTTACCAAAGGTTGAAAAAAATCCATACAAAATCCAGCAGCAGAGTCCAAGTTCCATATAAAGCTCCTAAATTTAGCGCTCCAGATCAGATTTTTCTTTTCTTAGGTTTGCAACTGACATTCAATATTTTAAAGGGACTTTTGTCCCCACCAAACCTGGCCAACAGCTGAGGGCAGCGACTCGCTCGGGCTTTTTTTTTTCCCTTCCCTGTATTTCTCCTCCCTCTCCCCCTGATGGGAGTTGGGAATCAGAGTCTTTTAAAGGAAACAGATCAAAGGGTTAAGATCCAAAACGGGAAAAGGAGGAAGATTAAAAAAAATAATAATAGCGACGATGACGATGGCAGAAAAACGAATTCTCTCTGCGGCCCCCAAGATTTGCTTCTAAATCAGAGAGGCAGCAGGGAAAAAGAAGGAAGAGGGGAAAAAAGACAAGACAGGGAAAAAAAAGAAAAAAAAAAAAAAGAAAAAAAAAGCCCTCTCGCCTGCTTCGAGATTGCGAGGTCTTGAATGGGAGAGCTCGGTCATTCAGAGCAAACCCCAGCCCAGCACAGCCCGCCCAGCTCCTCCAACGCTCCCGGAGAGGGGACGGGCTTTGCCACGGGGGGTTTTGAGCCCCGCGGACCCCAAATCAACCTGCTCCCACTTCCCACCAGGGCTGGGGGGAAAAAGGCGCCCGGGGGGGTGCGTCCTAGCCCGCTCTCATGGCCGGCCCCGGGGTCGCAAGTCCCCGACGGTAACAATGCTTCGGGGGGCACGGACGGTGCCCGAGCCGGCGGCGGTGCGCTGCCTTCCCCGGCGCGGCCCCGCCGGGAAGGGGCGAGGCGGCGGCGGGCAGCCGGGAGGAGCCGGCCGGAGCGAGCGGTTCCGGGAGAGCCGAGTCAGCTCTCAGCCATCTTGAGCTGCCCGGCTGAGAACGGAGACCGGGAGCGCGTTAAAAATAAAATAAAAAAAATTAAAAAAAAAAAAAAAGGGGGGGGGGAAGAAAAAAAAAAAAAAAGAAGAAAAAAGGGTGTTTAAAAAAAAAGAAATTATAAAGTCACCAGAACAACCCTGCTCCCGGGAGCCACCTCCTCCGCCTGCCCAGCGAGGCTCTGCGGAGGGGCTGCGGGGCCAGGCGAACCCGAGCCGAGCCGAGCCGTCCCGTCCCGGCGGGGCCGCTCAGCACAGCCC
>WAAE01017214.1:12993-92395 GCA_013400495.1 Nicator chloris
CGAGCGGCCCCGCCCCCCCGCGGGACCGCCCCTCGCGTCACCGGGCACCGCCCCCGCCCCGCTCCGCGGCCGCGCCGCCGTAAAGGGGACACGGCCGGCGGTGGGGCCCGGCGCCGACCTCCGCCGCTGCCTTGGAGGAGACCGGGCTTGGCATGTCCCGTCTGGCCACTGCATCGGCCATAGTGCCACCCTGCCTGGCCACCAGCATCCCTACGCGGCCAGCGCTGCTCACGGTGACCGTCTGTAAAAAGGCTGATGGCCCTGGAACCAGTGCACATCTGGGTCACAGCTGGTGCTGGGCACCATCTTCGTCGCTATACGCAGCTTCCTCGCAAGGGGAGTAGGAAGGGCAGGCACTGATCTCTTCTCGCTGGCAACCCGGGACAGGACCCGAGGAAAAGGCCTGAAGTTGTGTCAGGGGAGGTTGAGGGTGGATATTATAAAAAGGTTCTGGTGGGGCATTGGAACAGGCTGCCCAAAGAAGTGGTTATACCACCAAGCCTGCGTGAGTTCAAGAAGCATTTGGAGAACACGCAGGCACACTGAGGATGTTTAATTCTTGACAGTGTCTTGTGCAGGCCAAGAGTTGGATTCAGTGATCCTTGTGGGTCCCTTCCAACTCAGAATATTCTGGGATAAGTGCCCTCAAGAGCCTCCTGTGCCCTCTTGGCTGGCTTGTAGATGGGGTGTTACTTTGCACAGGACTATTTAGGTGCATTTCCTCCCTGTGCAGAGCAACAGCCGTTTGTCCCCTGGAGTCTTTCCCGAAGCAGCAGCCCCAGCACCTTCTGCCAGAGCTCAGGGCACAGAGGTGTCTCTGTTAACAGCTCTCCCACCAAATGTTTCTGCAGCTGTTTTGTGGGACACTGTATATCTAACCCCTGCCATGTGTGCCAAGCCGCTGGGAATAAAGCACATTGATGGTGTAAATCCATTTCCCACTGGCAAGAGTGTCAATGGCTCAAAACAAAGTATTTACATGAAAAAATGCTCAAGGTCCACAGTCAGGTTTGTGATGGAGTGACAAGAGGGCAAACACTCAGTTAGCAGCTTTGGGATCTGGCCCAAACCTGACCCTTAGTGACGCTGTCTGATGGCAATTTGCCTCTGGGAGGGATTTAGTAGGAATTCCCCATCTGCGGCCTCAAAGCTGCCGACCAAAACGTCTGGAGACACCATTCAGTGTGTCTACTCTAGCACCCTATATCCCCAGTGCCCTGGACCACCCAGGGCAGCCTGCTGGAGGGATGAGCATTCCACACCACTCCCAGTATGGGGATTATCCAGGTCTTTCTGCACTGTGTTTTACAGGAGCCCCCTGTGCATAGGCAGGTCTTGCCAAGAGACACTGCGATAAAGAGACAGTGATGGCTTCTGCTGCAGGACTGGGGCTCACCCCGTATCACCCCTCGGCTGCCCCCCTCCATTCCTGCACACCCACTCCAGAGCTCCTGGGGCTCAACTGCCGATTCCTGAAAAGGGAGCGGTTTGCCATGTAATTCCTCTGCCAGGCCTCAAAGCCCATGGGCTGTAGGCTGTACCTCTCCTCCAGGGTTTTACAAGCCATCCAGCAGCCAGGACTGGTGGGAGCTGGGCAGGGCAGCATGAGATGTGTCAGAACCGCAGTCGACTGGCGAAGGCTGTGTGGAGGCAAACCTCTCCCCAAAAAGTCAGCGCAAAACTATTTATGACTCTCACTTCTTTATAAACACACAAAGTACCAGACAACCTCCAGAGACAGCCACCATTCCCACCCCAGCCAGTGCAGGGCTCTTCTGCAGGGGCTTCTCAGGCCGCCTGTACTCCCACTGTGGCTGCGCTGGGGAAGCTGGTTGGTATTTACCAGTACTTAAAAGTGGAAGGCAGATGGGATGGGGCTTAACCAAGCTGCAAGATGCACCCTACTCCTGGCTGGGAATCCCTCTGTCCTGGGACTGGCACTCTGTCATCATACCCACACCTGGATGATGCCATCTCCCTGCCCATGCCAGAGAAACTCCCTTGTCAAGGGAAGCCCCAAAGCCAGGCTGGGCATTGCAGCCCTTCCATAACCAGCAGGAGCTGCCTGGAGGAAGGCTGTAGACAGGGCCCCCTCTGCCTACACAGCTCCTAAACCCCTTCCTGACATTGCTGCGTGGCTGATGAACACCAGCAGGAGCAAGCTGCAGAAAGCCTGCCCATGCTTCAGTCTCGCCTCCACCAGGATCTTGGTGTGGGTCCCAGACCACACCAAGGGGCCACAGAGTTGATTTGTATCTGAGTCCTGGTGTACATCCCTCAACCTCCCCCAAGCCTCAGTTTTCTCAGCCACTGGCAGGCCATCATTCCCTCTTTGCCAGAGGTCTCCCTTCAGCAACCCTTAGTCCTGCTCTGGAAAGAATACTGCCTGCCCCCTGTCTCCCCAGTAAAGTATCAGCATCTCTGCGAAGCCCTCAATGAGCACTGACTGGACTGCAGGTACACCTTGCAGAGGCAGGATGCTCAGGCACTTATCACTAGCATCTGGCATTGAGGTGGCATTGCCTGGTACAGACGATGTCCCTGGGAGCAGGGATGAACTTGGCTGCTCTGCAGAGCCGAGGTACCAAACTCATTTTGGTGTTTAGGGCTTGGGACCCTGCTGAGCTGATGGTAGAGGGAGGGTGTCTGCAGAGATTTACAGAGCTCTTGGGTGTTAGTGTGACACCATCCCTGCCTGCCACCACCCTCTCTTGGGAACACTCCTGAAGGCTCTGGCACCCAGCCCTGCACCTTCCCCAGAAGCCTGGAACCCTCTGGAAGTAGCACAAAGTGCTATGTTTCTTGGGTCATTTGTAACTCAATTAACCAGTCAGCAAAAAACCATCACTCCCCTTCTGTTCCCTTCCATGTCAGCCTGGTGAGGAGGCTCAGTGTGATGGGAGAAAGCTCCCTCCACCCTCCTCCATGTGATTAACACGCTGAAGGCTTTCACTGAAATTTAAGTTTTAAACCTGGTTTTAAGGAGGTAAGAAACTTGCAGGGCCGCAACAGCCTGGCTTCCAACACTAAATCTGTCTGCTTATGGCCATCCCCTGTTCCTGTTTGGGGTGGAGGAGGAGGAGGGAAACAGCTCCATGGAAGAGGTGCAACACAGAGGTCTTCTTGGTCACCCAGCCCAGGGCACACCACCAACATGCACCACTTGTGCCCAGCCATCCCATGGAGTCACACTTGTCCCTCACACGCCTGTCACCTGCCTGCTGTGGCATCCTCCCAGCCTGATACCTTTTGGGAGAAGATGCACATGTGTGTATGTAGTACATTTACAGGGGAAACCTCCTGTCCTCTGGCATTAATAAAAAGGGACCAGAAGCAGGGCATGCAGCCTGGTCCCCACAGCACACAAAGCAAGTTCCCAGCCCCTCAGGCACCGGGATCCAGCGACACCCACATGTGACACTGGAAGCTGGGAATAGGTCTGGAATGGTGTGCTGGGTGCAGGGATGGTGATGCCCTTGTTGGCCCCGTGGGAGAGCCTTACCCTTGTGCAATGGGTGCGCAACTGGGGCTCCTCTTGGGGCAAAAATGCTGGGCTTTCTCTCTTCCTCCCCGAGCCTAAAGCATGGGCCAAAGTGGATATTAAGGGCTGGCCAAGGGGGACTGCATGTTAGGGTGTTGGAGGGGAGCTCTGCTTTTGTTCCAGCAAATCCAGGGTAGAACAGCCCAATCTGAGGTTGACTGGTCAAATCCAGGGGTGCACAGCCAGCCAGCTGTGGAGCCGGGATGGTGCTCCACAGCTCACCACCTTGGCTGAGCTTGGGGTGCTGGTGTATGCTGGTGAGTGCAGCAGTGGGTCCGGCAGCTGCAGGGCTGGAGCGTGGGGAGCCAGATGAGGGCCCGTGTAGTTCCCTGCTTGGAGGGGTTTCTTTCTATGCAAATGCTTGGGAGCAGCTGCCCTGCCGGCGTGACTCATTTCCTGCTCTTGTGTCACATTCTGGTCAGGCCAGTTTGGCAAAGGCTTTCTTCTTTCCCTCCCTGGCTTCTCCTCCTCTCTCCAACGCCGAGGGCTGGGATGTGCATTTGCTCAGTCCCTGGCAGGATGAGGCAGGATTTTCAGGAAACTGCGTCAAAGCCACAAAACCTCCATATATATTAAAAAAACCCCCAAACAACCGAACAAAAAAAATCCAGCACAATTTTCTCTTATTCTTTTTTTCTGAGCATGATGGAGACTGGCAGCCAGACAGGCTCCTCCGCTCTTCCCCCTCCTGGGGCGGCTCCTTCCCCTGAGACCCAGGGGACAGGATCTGGCAGAAAAGCTGTAAAAGTTTGCTGGGTGGACAAGGAGAAAAAAATGCAGCTTGGTCTCATTTTACCTTCAGTTCCAGCCAGTTGGAGAGGTGCTGCCAGAGCTGGGCTGCCAGTGGGCAGCCTTTAACAGGGAATGGCTAGTGAGAGCATCTGGGGGAGCCACCATCCCTGGAATTTGCCCGACATTTCTTTTTCCTCAGCAGAGCTCTGGGGCAGCCTCACCACTACACTCTGAAAAATGTACTGTATGGGGTTAAAAGTAACTCATTCACCTTAAAAGGGATCTGGAAATGATGGTAGCAAATGACAACAGATCCCAGCATGGTGAATCTCCCACCACAGGTCAGGAAAAGGGAAGGTAATTCTGGCAGTGAATCCCTCTGGCTGCTCCCACAGTCCATCCAGGCTGGCACTGCCCAAAGCCCAGGCTGTGCCACAGGTAGAAAAGTCACGTTTTGAGGCATTTCCCACCTGATCTGTGGTGTAGTGGTGAGGCCAGGATTTACATCCTCCCAAGTGGCCATGTAAACCCTCCTGCCCCGGGGCTCTTGCTTTGCTGTGTCACCATCCCCTGGGTGCAGGGACACACACACATCCCCTCACTGCCCCCAAGGCCAGGGCAGAAAGCAGCAGCCCTTTGCCTTGAGCTCATGGCTACCAGTGGCCTGGTCCTCCCTCTGCTCCAGCCCTTTCCCTGGTGCATCAATCTCTGGCACAGCAGCTGCACACCAACCCAAGGTGTAATCTTTGGAATCTTCACATCAATTTCTCAGCCTTCCTGTTAATTTTCTGCATGTTCCCTGCAATTCAAGTTGGCTCCAGCCAAAAGACTCAGTGCCACACACATTCTAAAAAGCCCCCTGCCAGGGAGCTCTTGGGCTTTCCAAGGCTGCCATGCCCTGTGCAACCCCAAACCCAAAGCCCCTGAAGCTGAGTGGTGCCACAGAGCTCCAGTTTGGTGCAACTGGGGGAAACTGAGGCAGGTGAGGGCATGAGATTGCTCCAGAGCTGCGGTCCATGCACTCATTGCTGCTGGGGTTCAACTTCCTCTCAGAAAGCCTAAAGGTCTGTTTGCCCACAGTGAAGGGAAAAGCAGGAGGGCTCTGGTATAAATTAGGTCAGGAAGCATTGCTAATAAACTGTCACTCCTGGTTGTGTAATGGGAGCAATTACAGCTTTAGGTTTTGTTAAGACACCAGGAAGGAAAACACGACTTGTCTGGGGGTAGGAGTGTGATGGCAAACAAAAAGGAGGGTCCTGTTGACAGAAGGATGAAGCTGCTTTTTTGTTGGAGGCATTTCTGTCTCATCCTGGTGCGTTGGAGGCCTGGGGCTTGAGCAGACTCCTGTATGGGGAATGCAGGGAGTGGGTTCCCAGCTCTCTCTGTTCTCCCCTTCCCCTGGGCACCCTAGGGCTCCAGAATCTCTAGGCAGGTGGTTTTAACCCCTCTGAAGCCTCCCTGTCCATGATCCACTCTGCTCAGCTCAGTGCTTGGTCTCCCCCCCGGTCCTCCTTTGGGCTCCAATGGGGACCTGTGCACGTCAGGGCCCAGGCTGGGCTCTGCCAGGAAAGCCTGGGAGAAGTGCCTGAGCTCTTCCTGCATCTGTCGGCCCTCCTGTCCCTGCAGAGCTGCCAGGCTTCCCTTGCTGCCTACCTTGTGCTGCCCACTGCACTGCTGGCAGCAAACACCTCTCTGTCCATCCTTCCCTGGTGCCAGTCTCTGAAGGGATGGCTGTTTGCTGGTGGAGGTCACCCAGAGCCTGGCCAGAACAAACTCAGGACTCTCCATGAACAAAACCCCAGGGCTTTGACAAATCTGTGGTGTGGACACCCACATCCCCTCCACAAGTGGGGGGCTCCTGGAGTGAATCCAGCTAATGCACACCACTAAGGAGGGGCTGTGGCACCTGGCAGCCAGGGTTAGCCTTTAACCGCCCAAAACATGTCAGGAAGGCAGAGGAAATTCTTGAGGCATCTATTAACATAAAAGGAGTCGTACTTTACATTTGGTCTCACTTATGGCTTATAAATGATTACTGCACCTTTTAATAAATGGTT
The DNA here is from genome assembly GCA_013400495.1 of Nicator chloris. Lineage (NCBI taxonomy): Eukaryota > Metazoa > Chordata > Aves > Passeriformes > Pycnonotidae > Nicator > Nicator chloris. Next base: position 19,324 of record WAAE01017214.1, read on the forward strand.
AATCAAGTGTTAGAGTCCAAACAAGTTGATGGGTTGCTTATTACCACAGTTTATAACCTTTTATGAATGCCTTCTGTCGATGTACTTATAAACATCCATACCACGTACTTCTCATGTCTTGACACGTTGGTCACATCTGTTTGAAGTTTATTAACTCTTGAGCTGCTCGCTAACGGCAGGCTGGGGCTATCCCACTATTTTTCTATATCAATCCTTGCGGCTCAGTGGGCACACCTGCACCAGCTGAGGGGTGGTGTGGGCATCCCCCTTCACCCAAAAGAGGCTCCAGGCAAGCAGGATGCAGCTGCATCAGAAAGAAGTTGGCAGTGGGGTGTTGCTCTCAGGGGTGCATTTTTTTTGGCCACCAGGACAAAGAGCCAAGGGAAGTCAGTGGGAGATTCTTCCTCTCTTGAAGTCACCGAGCTGAGACAGGACGTCGTCCTGGGCCACCTGCTTGAATCAAAACCACAAGTTATTGGGCTCAGTGCATGGGGATTTGGGGGGAAATTCTCTGGTCTGCAAACACAGGAGGTAAAACACGATCATTTAATGGGCTTTTCTGGACTAGAAACCCACGGAAACATCCCTGGCCATCGCTGTTCCTGTGCAGCCGAAGCCCCCCTCCCACCACGTTGCAAATAATGAAATGAAACTTTCAACAAGCTGAATAATCAGAAAACAATTTTCCAATAAAATCATTCCCTGAAATCTCCTTTTAAGGCAAGGACTGGGATTCCCACTGCCGAGCATGTTCCCAACGCCTCACAGTATTGTTCGGCGGGCTGTGCTGGGGCTGGGCAGGCTGCCACACTGCCCTGTGTCCCCGGGAATGCTCCCTGTCACACGGCCCAGCCGCCCTCCACTCCTGAGCCCCTTTGCCTTTATGTTTCCCGTTTCACTGCAAGCTTCTGATAATTTTCCTGTTCAAAAAGCATGTGGGACATACAAAATGCCGTGGCCCTGTGCTTGCTCCAGCATTTTTAACAACCAGAGAAAGGATTTGTGCATTAAGCAGGCAGGGATGATCCCAGCACGGGCAGCAAGCTGGGTCTCCCAGGTCATCTTGGCCTTGGACACTCCTGGTGATTTTTTAATATCTAACCATGCTTTTTCCTTTGCTCCCTGCTGTCCAGCCCTTCCAAAGTGGGTACCCCATCTCCTGCAGCAGGAGCATCTCCAGCACGGGACAGCCCTGCCCACTGCCCTCCAGTGGGTTATGATTTGTGGCCACAGTGCAGAAAGTCTGAGGAAATGGGAATGATGGAAGAGGCATTAAAAATACTCCTCCCCTAGGAAAAACAAAACAAAACCTGAGGTACACTTTTTTGGAAAGCCACTGTGTCAATGGCTGCTGCCTGAAATGAGGCTGCAGGCAGTGCTTCCCTGTGGCATGTGAGTGGTGAGGCATGGAGGGGACGGAGGGGACAAAGCCTGAGGCCACTGTGGCTAAGCTGCCATAGCCTGTCCAAACATGGCTTCAGTTCTTGTGAGCAATGAGATGACAGGGTAAGGTAAGGCCATCTTTTTCCCCAGTGCAAACCCTGCCTGACAGCAGGAAGAGTTGCTCTGAAAGCTGTTTGGAGAAGCTGGAGCATTTGGGCATGCCGTGGGTGCCTAGACAGGGAGCTGGGGCGTGCAGGGGGCTTCTCTGCAGTCTCTTCCCACTCCTGCCAGGTCCTGGTTTCCTGTGCCAGACCTAAGGCTGTGACAAGCAACAGGACAAGAATGCCTGCTGGCTCCCTGGTGTCCCCAAAGCTTGGCTGTGGGGCTGGGGCTGCTTGTCCTGTGCCAGAGGGAGGCAGCAGGATTTGGCCAATCCTGGCTGCTCCAGGACCCTCTCCCATCATGGCTTGGCCACCGGGCCCCCAGGAATACGGGGCGTTAACGTGTTGGGTCCCATGCACTGGGTTGTGTCGGGAGTTTTCCTCTGCACTGAGGTGCTGCTGTGGCCAGCTGTGCCAAAAACATCAGCTGGGAGAGACAGCAAGCAGGAGAGAAACGAGGGAAAAAGAGGGGAAAAAGAAAAATCCAAAGGGATCGGGTGTGCTGATCTTCTGAGAGTCCACATTTCTGGGTGTTGTATGACACATTCTTGTGGTCCAGGGGACTGAAGCATGGAGAACACCTCCTTCCCATGTCTGCACCATCCTGCCATGGGCTAGGGGACATGCCATGGGAAGGGGATGTGCCATGGGAAGGGACATACTGTGGGGATGATGCTTTGCGAGGGGGTTGGGGTCAGAACTGTTCCTGGGTGCCCAAGTCCAGCTGTGTTGGTTCTGTCCTGGATGGGCAGGGAGCACCAGGGGAGTAGGAGCCCCTTGCTGTGGGGGATGCTCCCTTGTTCCACCCGTGGGGGCCCATCCCCCCACTCCATCTCCCTCTTCAGCTTCACAGGTGCGCCCTCTTCCCCACTGAGGTTCCCAGGCACCGCCATTCACTTGTGAGATGGGAAATGAGCCCCAGCCCTCTCTCCACACTCCAGAAAAAAAACCAAGAGAGGAGCAAAATAAACAAACAAATCCCTTCCCTCTCCTGGCTTGGCATCTGCTCACAGCCCTTCCATTATTAATTAGAGAAGCTGCCGGCATTATTAGCAACAAACCGCTCCTAATGAAGTTCAGAGCCGCAGAACCAGGAGGGGCTCCCAGACACTGCTTTTCAGAAACCTTAATTAAATTCACTGCCCGAAGGTGCTTTTGGCTGGGGTGGAGGCAGAGCAGTGAGGCTGCCTGGGCTGGGCACTGCTGTGCCAGTGGTGGGCCTTGGGGGGGAAGGGTGTCAGCAGGAGAGGAGCACCCCACTGTGCCACAGCTCCATGGTTCCCTCCGGATTTGGGGCCGAACAGAGGAATCAGCTGGGATGCACTGTTGCAAAAGGGGTACTGCCTGGCCACCACAGGAAAGGCAAAAGTGGATAGTTTAATTAATTAATTAATTAACCAAGTGGCTGGGAATGAGGGTTCCCAGCACTACATGGGGTCCCTTGCTGGTCTGGCTCTGCCGTCCTTGCTGGGATGTCCTAAAGGGGCAGCCCTGTGCTTGTGTATGCTTCGAAAACCGGGAAGGCAAGAGGCATGAGGGGGTCTTGGGCCAAAGAACCAGTTGTGGGTGGCCTCTCTCCCCCAAGCCCCTGCCTGGGTAAATAACCCCACTGGGGAATCCATCTGACCATCAAGATTTCCTCAAGTGAGATGGTGAAACTTGGCCAAGCTGTGGTAATGTTCTCTTTGCCACGTTCAGCAGGGGCTGTTCTGCACTGGCAGAGCTTGGAGATCACACTGCTTTGCATTGGGGCTGGGCCAGTTGGTGTCTGGATGCAGCTGTGGGAGAGGTCTTAGGAAAAAAGGATGGCTTCCACGCCAAACTTCAAAGGAAAAGAAATCCTTGCAGAAACCCTTTCTGCCGATTGCTCCCCTTTTGATGCAGGGTGGGCTGAGATAACACCTGCGAAGAGCAAGTGCAAAACCTGCCGAAAGCTGGATTTTGGCTCTCCATGCATCGTTTCCTGTCCCTGTCATCCTTCCTCTGAGCACTACGATCTTCCTTCCCCCGCTGGCCAGATATTCCACCCTTTCTCTCTGGCCTTAGAGGCGTTTATTTCTGAGGAGTGTAAAAAGATTACTGCAAAATCGTTCTGTGTTACTGAGAAATCATTGCAACATTAGCTCAGTAATATTTTTTCGTAAGTGTTTGCTGTGTCTCTTCTCCGACATATTCGGTCTCTGTGCACACATCACACCCCCACAAATCCCACTGAGGCCAGGAGGCACTTGGCAGAGGACAGGAACACAGACCTGACCTGACACTCACCCCAGCTCCCTCCTTCCTGTGCTGGTGGACAAGGTTGCCATCCCTCGGCCAACTGGCTGCATCCTTGGACCCATGTGCAGGCGCTCCCCATTCCAGCTTGTCCAAAGAGCACGGAAAACCCTGGCTGTCAGGGCACTCAGGCTGCCTTGACTCAAGGGGTTTTGCCAGCAGATGCTCATGGAAGATGCTGAACCTGGCAGGTCCTGGGACCAGTCGCTTTGCTGAGTTTCTGGGGAAAAACGATCCCATTCCCTCCCACACTTGTACTCCAGAGGTCTGGGCAAGAGACCCTGCTTCCCTGCGAGCAGGGAAGAAGGTGTCAACAAGGAGAAAGAGGTGCCAAAGGAGTCACAGAGCCAAGCAGAAGACAGTTGGTCCCACCATGTTGCCTGCAGAGAAGGACACTGACAGTTCTGCAAATACCTTTAATGCACTTAGAATACACGGGAGGAAAAAAAAACGTTTAGTGATTCACAAAAATATTACAAAAAGTCACGTGCAGGCGAAACACACCCAGCACTGCAATAACAATGTAAGAATTTACATTAGAAACTAATATAAAATATTTAAAAACCTCTGCTAGTTTAGCTTTCCATTTGTTTTTTGTCTTTTATAAAAGAAAAAGGGGGAGGGGAGAGGGAAGAAAGGCCATCTACAAGGTACTGGTACACCAGCCACAGAAACACAGGCTCCTTCCAGCCCCACTGGGAGTGTCCTGGGGCTCCTCCATCCACACAACCCCCCGTGCCCACAGACCACACACACACACACACACACACACACATACACACACGGATGAAGTACTGAAAAGTTCATCTCAGGGCTGCAAGGGCAACCCCAGTGGTCAGGGTTTGCTGTGGTCCCAGTCACCCATGTGTTCCCTGCCCTGGAAACCTTGCCTTTGCTCCCATTCTGCACACAAAACAAGTAGTGTCCCCAGAGAGAGGCAAAACCTCCATCTGTTCAAAAAAAGGGAAAACTTAGCGTGTCCAGCCTGGGCTGGACAAGAGAAGAGTCTTGAAAGAGTAAACTTGGGTTTGGAGCACAACCATGGCCAAACTCAGAGTACCAGGACTACAGGGCTGGATGGGTGCAAGGACTATCCCAGTGTGGGGGCCAGGACATCAAGCCCCTACAGGGATGCTGCCTGCTTCCACGGGGCTGCAAATTCCCACTTTGGGGAAAGCCAAAAGACCAGAGACCGCGAGCCCGTGACAACATGGCCACTACTGGGACAACATGGCCACTCACACCCACCTCCCCTTCCTCAGCACCTGTGGGTTTTGCATCCCGCTTGCTTCTATAGGAAGAATGGCACAGGAGCCTCATCACCAGCACCAGAGAGCCCTTCTGCTCCCATCCTGCTCGGGGCATTGTCAACAAGCCGTGTTTATGTAGGACCTACCGCACACGGTGACAGCTCGGTCCCTCCCACCCTTGCTGCTCGTGGAGAGTTTACAGAGCCACGCTTTCGCTGCAGTTGGGCCCCAGGGAAAGGAACAAAGGAGCCATTTTCATCTCCAGCCTCGTTGGGAGTGGAGGGAGAGGGCAAGAGAAAAGACCAGTGTTTGCAAAACACGACAATCGGCAGGAAATTTTCCTCTGGCTTTTCAAGGTTGGGTTTTTTTCTCTCTCTCTTCCTCTTTTGAAAGAGGCCAGGCACAGCATCAGGACAGTTTAAAACAACCAGGCCCTGGTCAGCCATATCTGCCATGTGCAGCCCTTCCTGGCTGATGATCCTCTCCTGCATCAGGGCTCCATGAGCCAAATGGTGAATGATGCTGTGGTCTTCCAGCGAGGGAAAGGGACGGGGCAGCCCCTTCACAGCAGACTAGAAATGACGTTTGTGAACTAATGTGCCACTTATGATGATTTTATGGTCTGTCAGCGACTTTAGGGGAAACAGAATCATGGTAGAAATGAAGAGGTGGTGAAGCATGATACATGACAGGTTCACTGCCTGAGAGACAAGTCGATACGGGACCACGTTTAAAACACATTTGCAACCTCGGGCCTATTCCTCCATTTGAAATTTTGGACTCATGTCAAACACAAGGGCTGGATTTTTTTTAAAGAAAAGAGAACAAGCAGACACTGCACAACAGAAAAAAATGTTATAAAAATAGTAGGTTGAAACAGAACTTGTTAGGTTGAGAGACTTAAACCCAGTTTTAAAATCTTAGGTGAATCCCATAGACAAATGTGGTCTTTGAGATTGCTTTGGATACAGTCTGGCTGCTGTGCAGGCTGGCATTCATCAATAAGGACAGATGCACAGAAAGGAATTCCTGGTTGCTTGGCAATTTGTCTACCCTTGCAGCTTCATTCACAGGAAAAATTAAGGCACAATGTGTTCTCTGACAGGAGGGCAGTCACCTAGTCCCTGGGAGGTGGAAGGGCCCTCCTGGTCCTGGAACCCCTCCTCCCCTGGCTGAGATTGAGCAGGGGCTGAAGCCCAAGACTTGATACACTGGGGCCAGAAGGCACAAGGCCATGCTCTGGGCTAGGGGAAAACTGGACACTCAAGTCTAAGGGTTTCCTCTGGCCTGAAGCTTGTCTCCCCATCTGATGTGATGCTGCCTTGCCCTGGCCAGATACAAGCTGGAAAAGCAGGACATGGACTCTGGATACCAACCTAGGAGGAGGGAAGAGCCAAGCATTGCTTTCAAGTGTTTTGGGTTTTTAAAAAAATATTTCTAGTGGTCCCAGATGAAAAACAACACAGCCCTCACGTCTCCCAAGACCATTTGATGACCTGATGGTGTAATTTCAAAAGCCATCCAAGAGCAACTGAATATTTAAAGCGAAGAGCTTCAGAATATAATTTCAAATCACTGTTGGCAATTCCACATAGAGTAAAACCAACATACACCATCCTCAAAGAATTAAACACAGCAGGCACCACCTATCTAAGCCACTGAAAATATGGTCACAGCAGCTACAAGACTGACTGCTCTGCTCAGATCACACCCTACATACTTTAATACTGAAATTATACATTCCTTGTCCTGTTTTTAATCAGAGAGAGAGAGAGTAGCCCTGGCTTTTAAGACTTCTCCTGTTTCGGAATTGCTGTCACATGTTGGATTTTCAAGGCTCTTCATCTTTCCAAATATCTGAATTGACCTGCCTTACCAGATTTTTTCAGGAGAGAGAAATCCTGTACTCACTATTTCTAAACTGCTTTAATTTCCATCCAGGTCACTGTCTCTAGCCAACACATGCCCCACAGGTTTTGGTTCCATACAAACCTGCTTCAGGCCTTCTACACAATCTAGAAAAATAATCAGCTCCAGTGGTCCTAACATCTCAGCAGGTTGGGGCTAGAAAAACACCATGGCATTTATTAGCACTGATGAATTCCCTCTTTCAAACTACTTGCTCACTAAAATACGAAGGTTTATTTTCCATTTTCACACACAGACATGTCCTCTTGCCCCAAGATGAAAATATCCAAACTTCACATTTCATTTACTTGCCAATGAGTAAGCCTTTGGCATGGCTGCAAACTTGACATGAATCGTGAAGGGATGCCCTGTGGGTGCCCAGCTCTTCAGGATACTGAGTAACTGCAACTTTCTTACTCTTAGATAAGTTGCTGAGAGGCAGCAACACGACCAGGGAGCTTAAAGGCTGACTTTCACCAGGTTCTCATAGTTGCTCTAACAATAAGACACAGAATTCTATTTTAGCAATTATTTGTCTAATATTTCCCCCCTTACCTAAATAGGAAGATTTCACTTCCTTCCCTTGAAGCCTTCCCCCCCTCAATTGTTATCTGGCTACCAGCAAAGATCTGTGAGAAAGTGTCTCAGAAATAGAGATTTCTGGCATGCCACCTGTTCATAACTCAAATACACACAACTATATATAAATACATGACATGGAACAAAAATACACACACATACACAAGGAGACTGGGTGGATTATCACATGCATTCAGTGTGCTCCCTCTGAAGTCAATGGAAACCCAGCCCAGAGTGTCTGATGAGAGTAAATACGGTGAGGAAAACACTTGCATGAGAAAGGCAGAACTGGAGCACAAGCCAGCTTGGAGGAGGTGCTTTCCCTGCATACAACACCAGATCCCTGCCGTGAAGGCTCAAAGGGTTCATAGGGCAGGAGGTCCCAAGCTTTCCAGATGTCTGTCAGAGCCCAGAGAGAGTCTGATGGACTTCTCTCTGCCCCATGCTGATCTCTGCAGGAATAGCAACAACTGACCTTCCAAATGTCCCTTCTCCATCAAGATGTGGATTTTAAGCTCCTTTTAATGAAAGCTAGCATCTGGAAACAAGGAAGAGCAGCCAGCATGGTGGCAACAGGCCAGCTCTGCTGCAGCACCCCCAGCAAGCTTGTACAAGAGCATCCATGGGCTACTGTTGGATGGCTTTGGGACAAAATTGTAGTTGCTGCCCTTGCCTTTTCCCCACTGCCACAATTATCTGTTTGCCCATTATCTTGTGGTGGGACACTTAGGCACATCATTTTTGAAGCTGGTCTGTTAGGTTTCCATGACACTTTCTCACCCACGCTGTCCCTTGCAGATACATCTACAGTGCAGAAGGGATGCTTAGTGCTAACCAGGACAATGAAAACTGGCCAAGAGATCCCATGGATGAATGCAACCTGCCACAGCACAGAAATCACTTTGGCTGGTACATGCAGATATCTGAAAGTTTGTTCTTTCACAGCAGGATTTTAAGATGATCCTCTGAGTTCAGACAAAATGACAAACTCATTTACATGTAAATTGCTTTCATAGCTTTGCAGAAAGGAAGGTTCTGCAGAGCAGTGTTGGACCCTGCATTTGGCCTGCCTTAAATTATAATATAAAAACAATTATAATAATACAAATACTACTTTGTACACAAAGCACGCCCTCCCCTGCAAACCTTGGCATGCTTCGATAGGTCCTACAGCCCTCTAGTCAATAGTCACCCTCTCTGCACAGAGAGACATTGAGTGACTTGCCTGAGGCCACAGAGGAATTCTGTAGCAAGTCCAAGGAAAGCTTTGTGGCTCCTAGCTCTGCTTCTTGACCAACATTAACCAGCCTCAAATATATGCAGAAAACATCAAAGCTGACTGTGCTGGGAAGAAATTAAATCAGAAAACAAACAGAAAACCAACCCCAGGGTACTGAGAGGCCTCCTGGACTTTGATCAGGGGAGTTAAGTGTTAAAAGCTTTTGTTATACTTGTATTAGGATCACACAGCAACTGCGCATAAACCACCAGTTATCTTTTAGGCAGAAAGAGGTGGAAGGAAAACTGCACCTCCCCTGACAAGGAGTGAAGAGTTGTCACCGAAAGACAATGGGCAGAGGAAGGCTGGGGAGTATGCATCAGAAACAACCTGCAGCAGCAGCAGGGGGTAAAGCCTGCAGTGGTTTGCTGCAGCGTATCCACAGGGCCAGCAGCTGATGCAGAGATACAACCTAGCACTGCAGAGACCATCTCCTCTGCACACGTTTTGCTCCAAGGAGGAAGCCACAGGGATCTAGAGAGAGCGTCTTTTCAAACTGGTTTTGATGCTTTACAGTTCAAACCCATCTCAAAGGAGGAAGGTCAGCAACAAGAGCCACCACATCGAGGCTAGAGGGGAAAATGGAGCTGCACTAGGGCACAACCCTGCTGGAACAGGGAGAATAGTTGGCTTCATTGAGGCTGAGTCTCCTCTCTGCTGTGCCAGGGCAGCAGAGATCTCCATTTCATATGCTTTCAAGCAGCCCCCTGATCCTGGAGGGCTGCTGAAGTTGTCCCTGTAAACAAATGATCCTTTCTAGCTTCTCAAATTCTGTACAATAGCAAGGAAAAAATACTTGACAGTATCTCTTTAAAGATAAACACACTGTAAACAGGAGATCTCCCCCGCCCTGGTAGCTTTCTTCCTTCTGCTTGTGCAAAACCAGAGGTTGCGACCTTTTCTGGGGTTCAGGCACGAGGACAGGATGCATGAGAATAAAGTTGCCTCTGTTTGCAGCGATACCATAGCTAATAGCACCAAGACCAACACTTAAAACATGCCTAATTTGAGGGCAGGGAGGATTTGGATTTGTTTTTCTTGACTGAACTAGAAAGTTCATCTTTAAATCTGTTCAGCTTCAAGCATGTGAGCTTTTGGCCTCCTTTAAACAGGGGAAATACCATTCGGTTTCTAAAAAGAAAAAAAAATAGCACATGGAGGAACAGTTCTGCAGTCAGTAAAAGTTTGGCTAACAAAAGGACTCCAGAGTCACGTAAAGAACATTTAATCCATGGATTATAGGCTCGCACCTGGCAGAAATGTATGTGTAAATACAGGCGTGCAGAGCATCTACACCCTGGGCTAAGGCAGAGGGGAGTTCTGCAGCTAGGAGAGAGAAAGGATTCTTACTACTAATTTTCATAGTTAAATATTTCTCACTCGCACTCACACATACACAGGCTGTTCCCAGAGAGTTCAGCCTTGGGAAGGAGAAGGGAAAGGGCTCAGTTCGGTCTGGGCTGGTGCTGAGTAGCTCCTCTTCTGTTTGCAGTGGTTGTGCAGCAAACTCTTTTTATTTGCAGGCAGAGTTTTTACTGCATTAATTATCCTGTGAGTCACTGGGTAATGGACAGTAACTTGGCTCTCCCAGTTGTTAGAATAGTGTAACTCAGCTCTAATGCAGTGGGTTGTCGAACACGGCATCTGGCAAGATGGAAACTTTCAGTTTCTTTTCAGGCCAGCTGTACTCCTTTGGAAGTTTAAACTGTAAGACAGTAAAGAGAACCAGTTAATGCATATCATTGCAATCTGCACAGAAAAAACAAAATTGTTGCAAAGGCAGGCAGCCCCACGTTATTATTATTTTTTAAAACAAGAGGCCACTAAGAAAACATTTCCCCATCAGTATGTTTTGGACAGCAGTGGACATTAGATAATGTGGCCTGTCTCAGCTGCCAAAGTAAAGTTCTGAGCTTTCAGCCCAAGTGCTGTTTATTTCATCAGATGAATTTTGGAGGGTTTCTGCCCCCATCGCCATTTCCCCTTCCCAACCTCTCAGAAGATTTGCAGCAGAAGTGTCTTCCCTCCTATCTAACCATGTCCCCCTCCCTTCACCCAGCCCAGCCCCCAGAGCCCACATCTGCTTTAAAGGGAGTCTTAGAGCAGCTTTCAAATCCCTGCTCGTTCAGGGTGGAATGTAGGTGAGCCATCAGAGCTCTGCCAGGTGACAGGCAAACTGTGCTGCCCTGGCTGGGGAGAGCCAATGTGCCTGCACAGCATTCCTGCTCCAGTCCTTCCCACCTCTGGCACAAAGGCCTCACAGAGCTGTACAATGCCTTGTGCTCACACAGGCACTCAGCTGCTCAGGCTGTTTTGCAAACACTTGTTGAAGCACACAGAAGGGAGATTTTTTGCCCCAGTCTGGTTTACACAGCACTGTCTGTGGCCAAAGTTTCCCAAACAAGGCAAGTCCATTGGTCCTATCCTGATGCCCCTCCTTAGGCTAGGAAGTCACCCCAACATCAACCCAAACACAACCATGCAGGGACAGAGCTGCAAGAAGCCTTACCACCAATCCTTCTCACAACCACATGATCAGTGCCCAACCATTCACACACGTCTCTTAAACACAGCTCTGGGGTGGGGGTGAAGGTGTGGGGTGGAATCTTAGGCAACAAATCTGCCCCATCCACAACTGAATGGCAATCAGTTTTGCATAGGCATTTAATGCAATCCCAGTGGCCAACCTGAGGACCCAAAACACATGGGGGACAGCTCTGGAAGCCTGTTTGCAGGCTCATTTTGTTTTCAAAACTGTACTGCACCCAGTGTTGCACCGCCTTGCCCTGCGATACTCCCCGACACCCTGATGGGACTCCCAGGGAGGAATCTCATGGGGACGCAACACCATCAGCAACAATCTGCCCTGGAGGTGGCTAATTCAGAATGGTTATGGATACCGTGGTCCTCTCCTAGGAGAGTCCTCGGACACAGGCCAGCAGCACCATAGGCCCCCCCAGGGGCTGTTTGAATAAGAGAGCTGGTACAAGGGGACAGTGACCTGGAAATCATCAGTCTTTATCCAATTACTTGTCTTTCTTCCATTAAGCACCCTGTTTCTGATGGACATCAACACAGGCTCAGAGTGAAGTTCCTGCTAAAGGAGATCCCCTCCAGCTCCCTGCTCCACAGCAGGGGTGTCTCTAACATGAATTTGCTCCTGACCTTGCTCCATTTGCAGCTGCCCATGAGGGTAACCTGCAGTTGGTATCCATTGACCTTAATATGCTGGTGGTTCATGGTCTGATCCATGATCTGGGGGCACAGCAGGAGGATTCTTCAGGATAGAGGCTACCACAAACTCCTGTTCATTATCCTCTAGGAAACAAACAGCTCAAGTCCCATTTAAGATTTTTTATAATCTTGAGCCCTGTGTATAGCTTGCACTATGTAATCTACTGGCCCTGCACAGCCCAGGGAATTCTGAGTTGTTATCTAGGACATGTGAAAAACATGCTAAAGATACTCAGACAGATTATTTCACTTAATTTCACCTAACACAGGTGGCTCTTTATGCAGCAAAGGAAAGACTCCTCACAGCACTTCATTCTACCACATGAACATCATCAGCAACAGTCAGGGCTGCTGAGGAATGCTTTCAGTTGGCCCAACCCGGATCCTGCAAGTTACAAATCCTTGGAGGAATCTGGATGCTGAAAGATCACATTTCATCTCAAGTATTTTCCTTTTTATAAACAGAAGTGGTTCCAAAGCAATCCTCTTGGAGAAGTCATCCTTTGCATTTGTTTGTTTTTCACTTTTTAATTCAGCAAAGTCACAGTGAGTGGGAACCAAACACCCCGTCGCTGTGCCAGGAGCCGCCATGCTCTTTGCCTCAATGGACAGCAAAGGAACATGAGCCGTCCAAAGTCTTCACTAAAGGGCCTTCAATCCAAAGTGCTCCTGGGCTTCCATGTCCCTAGCAAAAAATGAGCTTTGGATAAGGTTTAAGTGGATAAAAGCTGGCCTGAAATTCACTGCACAGCCAGCAGCGTGCTCCCCTCACTCACACAGTGAAGAACACCCTGGCATTAAGTCAACTCTGGATTAAACAATTAGAGCCCTGAGATTTTCCTGGGGGGAGGGGAACAGAGCAAGGGATGGGAGGGCTGCTCTACAAGCCAAGGAAAGTTTCTTTAGAGTCTGCAGGGAGCTGTAAAAAATGGGATTAAAAATATTACATGTCATTTCTGCCACTGATCTTTGAAGTCAAGCAGAATATTTATATGGCATGCATGGGATACGGGGTGTTAAATGTTCCCCAGGAAGAGATCACATGGCAGTGGGAAGTTTAGTACCAGCTTTTATAAAGCCCCCTTGGCTGTTGCTGTAATGCTTTCAGACTAGTGATGGTCCTTCACACACCGTGCAGGGCCAGCAGGTGAAGGCCAAATAGCAGATGTGAAACAGCCCTGCCTGCTTACCAAACCCATTAAAGGAGGCCCATACAACAGATTGTTCAAAATTAAATGTGCTGCCACCACTTTCAGCCTTTCTGAAAACAGGGAAGGTCATGTGCTGGGAGCTGCTAGTGAGAACAGTATCCATGTATGGCATGGAGGAAACTCTGCCAGCTGGCCCAGGGGCTGCACTGCTTTCATTTGGGGTGTTCAGATACCATGCTGGAAAAGATGGTGATGGAAATCAATATGCAGAGTCTCCCTTAATACCTATCCCTGTCTTGTATTTCTTGCAATCCCTTCTCTCAGTGCCTCAGTGGTTCATAGCAGCTGTGAAGGCTTAGCATGGCCTCAAGTCTACGGATGGGGCAGGGCTGCAGCGTGCAGGCTGAGGGGAGGATCTAAGACAAGCTGCAGGATGGGCTGAGCTCTCTGGGACAGTACATGGAAGATACAGGAATGATGCAGCCTTACTTCCTCTGGAGAATTCAGATCTTCTAAATCTTCCAGCATTCGCTCTACAAACTCTTCGGTCAATAGGATCTGCAAAGGAAATACAGTATTTTACACCTTTACACTCTTAGTTTTAGCTAATTGCAAGGAACAGCATGATTTCTGCACAGAGCAGACTGTACCAACTCACTCCTTCCCCTATGTCCTTCTTTACTGCAATACAAAGGTTTGAGGGCAAGGAGCTCCTAACTCTGTCTTCCACCCCAAACACTGAAAAAAAAAGTTGAAATTATACAGCAATCTTTTTTGACCCTCAATTATCTCCCTCAGGCTCAGCTTTAGACAGAAAGAGTGGGGAAGGAGGAAAAAGGGTCAAGATAACTGTTGGAGAGACAGTGGGAGACAGCCACTTTCATCTGATCCATTGAAGTCAAGCTCACAGTTCAATCAGGAAACAGCAGCATAGGAAGAGCCAGAGATCCATACAGAGCTGGTGCTCTGGGCATGGGGAAGAGCCTGACCCCAGTACAGCACATTGTTCACATGAACCAGATGCTGGGTATGGGAAGTGCTCCTAGAGGTGCCCACGCAAGGCACCTCCATGTTGTGATGGCACATGCCCATCCTGCATGCCTGTGCTGGGAAAGCTTTTGGCTCATCTCAGAGCCAGGCTGGCAAGCATGAAGCAGTCCAAGAAAATAGCTGCTGTCAAGTCAAAAGTCCTGGATGAGGACCACGACCCCAGCTCCATGGAGTCCCCCAAGTCACAGAAATCAGAGACATCACGGGGGAAATAAACCCCGGGAATTCAAGAGGAGGAACTCCCACCTTCTTTAAAAAAAATATGTGATAGGCAAAAGCAAACACATCCTGCCCTCTTCACAACAGCCGCAAAGGCCAGAGCTCCAGGCAGGACAGCTGGCTTGGCACAGGAGCAGAGACGGCAGTGCAGGACCAGGCAAACATCCCCACGCAGTGAGGGGGCCTTGGAGCAGCATTCCTGGGAGTTAGGTTGCAACAGCATCCAGTGGATTATTATTCCCATTTTAGCCTACAGGTTTGTTTCTTTCCCTCTGCTCCTCCTTTCCTTCCTCTGGTCCACCCTTTCCTCCTCTCTGGCATTACTTTCCATCCAGAAGAGCCCACCACTCCCATGCCCCCTTTCTCACCCTTCTTCTCCCTGTTCTTCCCAGCCATAAGCCCTGTGCTCCAGCGAAGGGACTGTTCTAGCACCAAACAGCGATGGACCTAAGTGGCCAGTTGCACTACTCTCCACCTCACATCTGGAAGAGGGGCAGCCAGGCTGTCCTACTGCCCTGTCCCAGCCCACCTCCTGTGTCCACTGGCTGCTTAGGGCCAGTAACACCAGTGGAGAGCAAGTGAGTGCCAGGATGCTATGGGTGAGTGGAAGCCTCTGAGCTACATTTTGGCAACACAAAAGCAAGACTGCTGGACAGAAAGAGAAAGGGAAGACTCTGATCTCCCTTTCTTCTTTTGTTGGGCAAGACAAGAAATCCAAAACCCATCAAATTCAAATCTAAGATGTCTGCAGTCCTCTCCCCTCGACATTGCCACACTGCTGCCACTACACACAGATTTCCTGGGGGATGACAGAACCACAACCTCCCCTCTCCACTACAATCCCCTCTTCACTTAGCTTCAACGTGCAGCAGGCTCCAGGCCAGGGTTCATGACCAAGCTGCTCAGCATAAATGCAGACACCTTTACCAGGCCTTTCTGATCCTATCTCAAGCCTGAAAAAACCCTGCTTCAGCTTGGAGCCAGCAGCTTGCTGCTTTGGACAGGACTCTGCAACCTGGCACCAATCTGCAGACTGGCAAGCAGAGGAACATTGCACTGAAACACACAGTGCCACCACAAACTGCTGCAGTCTCTTTGCAGCGGCCTGCAACTCTTCTCCTTGTTGAACTGGAGACACTAATTTGCTGACTGTCTGCAGGAGGAGGGAGAAGTCTGTCCCTGTTGGAGGCAGGAGGGCAACCTGATCACTTAGCTCAGGAGGAAGGGCTGGGTGGGGAGCTGCGGCTCTGCACTGAGCGGATCACTTTCTGCGGAGGTGCAGTCTGCAGTGGGGTGAGGGAATGAAAACAATTTGGCAGACATCAAAATCTACAGAACAGCCGGAAAAAGGAGGAGGAATTGGTATTCACAGCAATCAGGCCAGGAGGAAATGAATATTCAGCCATCCACGGATGAGCAAAAATGCCAGAGGTTGGGATGGGTGAGAGAGCAGGAATGAGGAGCTGCAGCTTTGGCAGGGAGACTAGAAGACAAGCGCAGCAGGAAGACCCCTGGGCACTCCCAAGGTACCACAGGCAGGAGGGAAATGGGAGCCACGTGTGCAAGGCAGCCAGCTGCTCTGAGGCTGTAGGAAAACAAGGCAGGGTATGCAGCGGTAAATAGCAAAGGGTAGAGAGAATGAAGGGGGGGAAGGTTAGGTCTTGGCTAGAGACAAACCTACATGGGGCACTGTGCCTAGCATTGAAACTGGGGTGCGATGCCTTAAGATAGCTGTGCCCGTCTACAGCTCACTGCCCTCTCTCAGTGAATTTTGGTAATCTAGCTGAAAAAAAGCACAAATTCCACTGAGGTACTGAGCTGAACTGGCTCCCTGAAAGGTCTGACAAGTGGAGCGAGACAGGAGACCACAGCTCAGCTCAGCTGCATTTGGGGGCTCAAAGCAATGGCAGCAAACTCGCCTGCTCTGTGCATCACGTGAGGAAAGATTGCAGTGCCTTCTGCAAGCCCTGCATGGACAGTTAACTTTGGTGGAGGGCAGGCATCACAGGCTGCAATGACAAACTGCTGCAGTGACATTCACACACACAGTGTGTGTCTCAGAGCCTGTCCTTAACAGTCCAAGTCAATAAAAACCCATCCCAAATCCTACTACCCCACACTGCTGGGGAGACCTGCCTTCCTTCCTGAAGAAGAAGGGAGACTCCAAAGTGCAGGTGTAACCAAATATACAAGCAGCCACATCCCACAACACAGGAAACTGGCACTCTTGAGGCTCTCCTGAGCATGCAGGGGGAAGGCATGTGCCAGCAGGACACCAACTTCTTAAGAGGGCTTGGAAGCAAGAAGTATTGTCATCCTGGATTCGCGTCTAGACAAGATTTCTCCTGTTAGAAGTAGCCCAGTCAAAACGCCCCAAGAGCACTAACGCCTGTGCTCATACACAGATCAGGCTGCCATCCCCACCTGCAATCAGCAAAACCACCTTTGTGCTGGTGACTGAGTCTTACAGAGAAGGTTGAAAACAAATCAAATCCTATCTCAGCGCCCCTCACTCACAATATTTCACATTTCCAGTTCTTGTAGCATGCCTGCTCCTGCACAGTATGATACCCCATTACATTAACACACATACACGTTGTATGTGCATGATATTAAAGGTGACATTCCCAGCAAATAAACATGACAGACTGCCATTGCTCTAGGCACCTAATTTAATTTCCTCTGGGATTTAAACCTTAGAAGCTCAAATTAAACAAACAGGCCTCACTCACTTTATACTTCAGAACTGAATCTGAGTTTTCCTCTGATGCTGTTGACTGATCTTATCAACAGGACACTACACAGAGATCACAATGATGAAGCAGCTTATTCCCTTCCCAAAGGAAAACAGAGCCCCACTGTTGTGCTGCAGCCATGGGAAAAGCTGACACAATCTGGAAGGCAAACGAAGCCATCCCATGTGCACTGAACAAGCCTCTTCTCCCATGAAATCTCTCGGCTGGTGCTCAGGAAGCAAAGGAGCAGTCCCAAGCAGGTGTCCTGGGTGCCATAGCAGCCCAGTGCTCGCAGCACTGTGTTTTCACAGCCCTGTGCAAACACCCAGCCTGCCTAAGCTGGTCACAGGGTGCAGCCTGTGCAATGGCTGTTTGCAGTATGAACAGTGAATGGCCCTGCCAGCCAGCTGTGGGTATCTGAAACAACTCCTTGGGTGCTGCACAGTCCTGCTCGCACCAGGATCTCCCGGACCTGACCTAGAGAGGCCTGGACACGTGCTAAACCATTGCCAGTAGATCTGGATTCCATTTGCTCTGTGTTTTGTGGCACTGAGTCGTGCTACAGATGCTCGGAAGATGATGACTAGCCAGAAGATATGTCCCTGTTTTCTATCACAGGGACCTACTGCACAACTGATGTACAAAGTTTGGTTTCTCACCACTTCAGTAACAGCTGCAAGTGTCCAGACATGTTCAGAACACCAGGCTAGGCTGTCTCCTTCAGGTGAATGTGCTCAGGGAACACATGCTGTCTCCCTCTCGTGGCACGTCTCACCTGAGCTTGCTGAAATTTACTTCTTATCCACAGGGCTCACCTACAGGTCACCTGAAGGAGTTTATGTTGAAGCTTTCATACCCACATCTGGCTGAGAAATCTGTATCATGGCTTGTTACAGGTACTCAGCTGCAGGCATATGAAAATGGATGAAATCTAAAGTGTACACAAGATCATGGGGCTCCAGATGGATTCATCTGACTTTGAAAGCAGCTGGTGCTTAGTAAAACATTAAAGACTTTATAGTCAGCTTACAGGTACCTACAGGTACCACTCCAGGTACCACCCCACAGTTAACACCCCATCTCTCACTACAGGGTTCAATACTGCCATGAGGGATTGAAATTCTTAGCTCAGGAAAGGCTACTGGGGACAGAGGTCAGACCAATGTTGAATGCCTGGCAGAGCTGGCAAGACTTTGTTTAAGGAAGGCTCGCAGAAGCTGAGCTAAGAACCAAGCTGCACCTCTGCCCAACTTAAGGAAACATGCTTTGCCCAACAGCAAGACACATGCAGATAGCCCAGCTACACTGAAGCAGATGCTTTCACTGATAATACTCAATTTTCTTTCCCTACCTAGGAAAAAAACCAAACAATCACACACTTTGCCCTAGTGTCTGGTTTGCATTAAACACTGCAAGTTGCTTTTCTAGCAGGTTTGTCAAAGAAAGGAAACCATGTTTTATTAGTTCTGGACTTAGTACAGAGCTGGCCTGTATGTCCAGCCAGAGAAGGTGAGGACACATTGCAATAAACCCTTATGTAAACCACACCAACCCTTGTAAGAAACTGTTCATCCATTGGGTGCTATGCCCAGAACAGGTGGAACAGTTGTATCCTAAGCCAAATCATCTATTACATCTGCAAATATCCAGCAACTTTTAGGAGTTCTTTGCCCTGAAAATGTTTCGGCTTAATTCTTGTTGTCAGCACAGCAAAAAGCTCAGTTAAAGTGTGTCAGCCTTTCCCACTGAAATTTCCACCAATAAAATCCCCTGATGAAGCATGTGTTGTACCACAGGCACCCCCCAGCCCACCTCTCTGCTCTCTCCTTGACCTGCCCTTCTTTGCAATGCATTGCTCACACTGCAAGTGGTTCAGGGCAGAGGTCTTGTCACATCATTGTTCTATGTCAGGCCAGCTCTGATAGTGTCTGAAAAGGCCATCTTGCTGCCTAAATCCATCACAGCTCTCACTACAGTCTCAAAGGTATCAGTATTGCAACAAACACCTCTGATGGGAAATTCTACTGCTGCTCTTCCGGGAGACTCACAATCCCCCTTGTAAAAGAGAAACATCCATTCACAGATGCCTCAGGGACCCGATTGCTTCACACCATGATGTTACAATCCCAGAAGAGGAAGTATAGGATGACACTGAAAGATTTTGACCTTGTGGGATCTTTTCATGACATTCTCAGTCACAAGGCTGATCCTGAGGACTTGAGCTCCTTAGAGCCCAGACTGACGAGATCTACCATGCAGACAAGACTTCTTTGATTCAATACATAAAATTTGGCTCAGCTGGGGAAAGGGCTTGCAAGGGAGCCAAGACAACAGGCAAATCCAATTCTTTCAGAGAGAAAAGCAAAGGAAGAACAGACATTTCAAGGAATGCACTAAGTGGGTGGAAAACAACCTACACAAAGTAGCCAAAATGTAGTTTGAGTGGCAAGGGAGGGGCATTAGGTGGCAGGATAGACAGTCAGTCAGATTAAGAAGGATGAAAGAACCTGACTCATCCAAAACTAGCCTGGACAAAGTACTAGAGAACATGCTGCAGGAGAGTTGACATCGGGAGGATCATCATGTTCTAACGGTGCATTTCTACCCTAGATAAGTGCCTTCCAGTGTCTCATTCAGCTGTGAGGGAGAAGAACACAACGGGATAATGCAGTAAGATTTTGGGGAGTGTTCGGGGCACACAATAAACTTACGGGAAAACTGCTAGCTTAGATTTCTAAGATGGCCTCAAGAATTTGGAGGAAGCCACTCAAAGATTCTGAAAAACAATTTCATGGGTAGACACAAAATTACTTTGGAGAAGAGCAGGCTGTAGTTGTACACAACTCAAACCAGCTAGTGGGTGTTGTCCTTAAACTCACCACACTAGGAATAACACATCTATTCAAGTGTGGGGAGACCAAAAATCAATCCTATGTCTTCAAGAGAGGATGTGACCCATAGCTACCACTTACAAGTGAGCATCTTGAGCATCCGAGTAGCTCTTTCAATGTTGCTTTGAACCTCTGTTGCTGCCATTATGCCAATGTGCATAAATGATTTAACATGTGGTCTAGCAGAGAGAAGAACCAGATGTGCTCATTTCCAGGAGAATGTCCTGACTCTACCGGAACAAAGTCATTCTCTTGTGCACTCAGTCTCTGTGACTAATTCAGTGTTTTATATGATGTGGAACAACTCCAATTGGAAGAGCTGAGGAAGAACCAAAATACCCTATAGTTGTGGTGCCCATAAACCAAAGAAGTAGAAAGAGAGGTTCAAATTAAAGAAATAAAATATGAGTTTCTCATATCCTATGTGAGCATTACATCCCTTAAATATTGATTAGAGAAAGCAAACTTCGAACACCTCCAGCCCTATTCTGCAAAACTAGATTTTTTTCCCCATTGTTATTGAAGAAAACTCTCTTATTTCTTATTTCTGGTTTCATTCAACATAAAAGGATTTTATTTCAGCTTTTGGTCTCTTTAAGGCTTTTGTTTCAGCAGGAAAAACTGAAAATATTTAAAGATTGGGCTCAGTCTGATCTTCTTTCCCAGATTTTTCACTTAGGTTGCCAAACCAAAAGAATGGATCATCCCCCATGACCCTGCTCACAGTAATCCCCCCCTCTGCTGTGACTGCCAGCATAGATAGTGCATGTTGATAGCTCCTGCATGCTGGATGCTTCCCACAGCTTCCATGCACCTATCCTGCCTGCAGGCATGTTTAACATTTTCTGTGAAAGGTTTGACCTTGCTGTCCTAAGCCTCAACTTATTTTTCCATGCTGGATGCCTTGTTTTTGATTTTTTCCTAAAGGTTTTTAGGGAAAAAGGAACTGACAAGGGTATTTTGGAAAAAGTGTATTTTGACAGTATTAACAAATTCATCTGATAATTTTGTTGGCATGAGAACCACCCCTTACAAAGAGGGTGATGAAGATTAGCAAATGAGTGCTCTGGAGGATGAGGGAAAGTCTTTCTTCTGATCATGAAAATGCTTTGCTAAGTCAGAAGTCCCTGAAAGTACTGCTTGCCCATAACCTTTATGAGAGATGAAGAGTCCTTCTTCATTGAGCACATCCTAGCCCAGGCAGCTCTGCCCCAAAATAGGGCAGAGGTAGCTAAGGAGTCATTTTTCCTCTGATCATTCCTTGGAGAGGTGGGGGATTGCTGTGTCACCAGGCACATCAGGACTAATAGTAGGGAAACTCTCCAGTGCTCTCAGTGTTTCTGCTGGAAGTCAGACCATGTGGAGGAGGAGGAGAAGGAATTTTCCAACTTGAATGAAGGGGGGGAGAGGAAAGCAGAGATGGGCCAGGTTGAGGGGAAGTTGGAGACACAGAAAAACAGGATGAAGGGCAGATCAGATGCCAAAGCTGGGGACAACAAAGGGCAAGGAGACTGGAGAACTCCATTTCCACAGCCTTAACATCCACATGCTGTCAGATGGACATTGGGAACCTAATGACATGGGAGGTGAGCAAAGAGGGGTCCCCCAGCAGTGCCTGGTGCCAGAGGATAACACCCCACCACTGCTGTGAGCTCTTCAGCTCATACAGAGACTCTCACATTGTGCTGAGAATCAGGGGGTGCCAAGTGCCAATGATCCATAGCCTCCACCTGCCTAACAGGATTAGTCCCAAACACAAGTAAATTACCTGGAAAAAATACCCTCTGCACTCAGAGACGAGTGACATTGGGCATATAAAACTTTGGAAATTGCTGCACAGAAACTATGCCATGCTAATTTGGCCCCAGAACGTGTCTGCCTCGTGAAACAAATCTGTAATCACAGGATCACCCGCAGTTTTTCTCCAGCAAGACCTCTGCCCTGCTCAGTCCTCAGGATGGTTCTGCTCACTGAATGCAACATTAGTCATAATTTCTTTTCATTATCATTCCACTTGCTTCTCCATTCTCTCCTACTCTCTTCCCCTTTATTTAGTATGCTCCATCCAACTACTGCCAGCATGAATAACACTGGAAGTATCTAATCTTACTGTCCACCATTCTCTCAACCTCTGACGTGCTTTGCCTCACATTTCTTGAAGGCAGGGAAGTGCTCCCCTCCATAGAGCAGATGGGGGATAGAGGCTCAGGGAAGTAGAGACTTAAAAGTCACAGAGAAAACCTGCAGGAGAGCAGGAAGCTGAACATGGGTCTTCGACCACAGCTCCCAGGCTGAATCCTTGCCCCAAAGAAATCCTTTATCTCTCCTGACCTGAAAGAACAAATTTTAATCTCTTCCTGAAATTGTTTCTGGTGTTCATCTGTGGAGCTGGAATGCCTGGCAAGCACTGAATTCATTACATTCTTCACAGGATGACTGGAAAAATGTTCTTCTGGACAGACATAGGAAAATGAGTGAAGATCTGAATGCCTATTTCTTGTGAATGCCCATCTCAAGACTTGCCCATCTCAGATCCCTGTTTTCCCGTCCCCCTAGTCCTGTAGGGCACAGAGGTATGCACAAGGGAATTCCTCCTGACCTTTTGTTGCTCGGAACACAGATCAGACTTCAGGTCTTGAGCTGGGCATCCAGAAAATGAGGAACACAAATTCACTTGCCAGGTGAGAACATTTTAGCTTAAGACTCTGGAATAGCTCTGAGAAAGAAAACTGTAGTAGACGCAGGAACAGGACCCAATTCTCCAGGGCAACATTTAAGAGGCTTCACTGTAAGACTACTGTGATTTTTCTGCAATTACCTGCCTCATCCATTACACACTTTCCAATTTTAACAAATAAAGAAAGTGGAAGTCCTAGAGGCAAGAGTGTACTTTACTCCATGCTCCTGAGTCGTCCCCAAACACAGTGCATCTCTGTGCAGTGAATGAGGCAAGCACACTGTTAAAAATATGTATGATTCTTCAATTAGATATTGCATTGAAATACACGTGTAACAGAGGCGAGGCTAAAGTGCAGAGATATTTCTTACATTCTGTGTGCTAGATTTTACAGTTAATGATGGCTGTTTACCTATAGGTTTGTTTTTACTGCACTGTATTGGCTTGTATATCAGAGTCTGCAGCAGTATCTGATACGTAACATGTACGTTGCACATGATCAAAGACTTGAATGTCATCTTCTTGCCTAGAACAATGACTGCCTAAAGCAGCGGGAGCAGAAATTATCTAAAGGTAGAGTTAAACAAACCTCCTTCTCCCCTCTGGGGAGAGGAAGCAGTCCAGGTGAGCAAGGCAGGAGAGGAGAACAGCTTGCTTTGTGCTAGACAGGCAGAGAGCTCCACATAAAAGCAGAGGAGCTTTGCAGAAGCATGTCCTGACTCCCATCACTGGAGACTTAATGATGGTAATTCCCAAAGGATGATGCATGCTGACAGGCTTTGACACAAACTACCCCAGGATAATATTAATATGTATTAAAGGCTCAGGCAACTTTATTGGGACAGGCTTGATCAGTAACATATTTCAACAGAGCGTCTCTATCATCTGTCGGAACAAAAGTAAGGGAGGGAGAGAGAACACACGCACAACCTCACCTTGCTTTGGGAATGTTTTAGAGACAAACAAGGTCAATCTGTGATGAATTGCACACTTGGCACAGCTTAGATGTTGGACCAAGGACCTTGGACGCTCCACCACAAACACGAATGTCACTGTGGGGCAGTTTATGTTGGAGTCTGTCTGCATGATCAGCATCCTTAACTCTCCAACATAGGGCCAGACACCTCCTGCACAGCCATTCCCTGTGCATCTGGAACATCTACCCCTTGGAAAGCAGAGGAGAGGTGCACAGGAATGCAATATGGGGGCTTTGCAGTCACAGCTCTGGGGGAAGGGGGAGTGGAAGAAAGAACTGCAGAAGCCTTTGATCATGTGTAATGTTAATTCAAGTGTTACACATCAGAGACTTTGCCACAGTAACTAGCATATAAACAGGAGTCTAGTGTTAACAAGGAGGACTTCTTGAATATGTTTGTACATTTCTGAGTTGAAGCAATTTCCCTATTCAACAATACATGACACAGTGGAAGGAGTTCAGAAAAAACAGCCTAACATGCTTAGACCTTTTATAGAATTTAGCTTCTTAGAACTAATTAAATGTTACTTAAATAAAAAAAAAAATCCAAGTACTTGGGAAAGGTGCCAATTTGACAGCTCTGGAGAATGAAATAATCTAATCATCCCCAGAGCATGGGCAGCAGCAGGCTTCCCCTACTTATATGCCTCAAACGTGACCTGGAAAGACTGTTGATAGAAATGGGGTGTACAATCTCTGTGGTCTAATGACTCCTTACTTTTCTGCTGAGACTGCTAAAACGGTTCCCACTGAGTACCAGCTGTGGTGGTGATATGGACACCTGTCTGGTCTGAATGGTGCTGGGACCTGCCAAACTCCTGTCATCTGCTAACCCTCCACCAAAGCCCAGTGACTCTCAGCTCATTGCTCAGACTGGGCAGTGGGGGCTGACAGACAGCAGCTCTCCAGCCTGTCCCACCTTGGACATGTTCCACTCCAGCCCACAAGATGTAAACAGGAGGTACTGTGTTTAGTCTGCAGGTTTGGGCTCTCACTGAACCAAAGCTTAGACTCAAGAGAAGTCAGTCTCTGGCTGCTGCAGAGTTGAGGCCGAGATTTTTCAGGCTCTTATTTCTACCCTAAGATAAAGCCCACAGGAGGAAAAGCCTGCCTGTCTCCTCTTCTCCACAGTTCCTTCATTTACTTGCCTTTGCAACATGCCCCTGCATTGCAGTAATGTGCTTTCAGCCATCAATTCTCCTTGGAGCTCTTTGCTGTGCCTGGGGTCCCAAGCAAGGGAGGAGGAAAATCCTCTCTGGGCCTTGATATGAAAGCTTAGCAGGGCTTGCCAACTCAGCCAACCCAGGCTGCAATGGACTAAACCAAACACAGCTTGCCTCCTTGGAAATTTTATGCACCACAACTTCTTTTACTTCTGAAGCAAAGCCACATGAACCTCCCCCTCCCCTGCTCCCAAGACCACAAGGAAGGGCTGAGCATGGAGTCTTCCAATGCATACTAAGCCAAGAGTCTCAGACACTCCCACGTCTCACAACCGGGAGCTACTCCTGTTGTCCCAGGCTGCTTTTAGCCTCCCTTCCTCCCCCCTTGAGCCTGTTCTCCTTTGTACTCAACACAGGACAGGGCAGGGGCCAGCAGCAGAGCTGGTTATGTCAGACAAGAAGATCCAATACATTGGCCTTGTGTAGGAGACTAGTGAGGGAACTTGCTTCTCCCTATCATCTGAGCCAGCAATTCTTCACCTTTCCATCCCCCCTACTCCAAAAACATTACATTTTTCAGCACCAAAATAAGAGGCATGAAGACACCCAGGCTCATAAGGGTTAACATGTCTGAATGGTGACATAATTATTGCCATTCTTCACTGTTTAGAGGTTACCTGACTACTCTACACATCAATATATTTCGAGATGTGATGTAAATGCAAACAAACACTCATGTTTGGAGTTAACACAGTCACAAGATCCTGTGTATCATATGTTAGCAAGCACAGGAACCAACAGCCAATGACCCACCCTTAAACCTGACTCTGCTGTTAATCATTACAGGAGCATTGCACTTTCCAGTCAGAACAATCAAAGCATGCAGACTCTTTGCAAATCCCTACACGAGATGGTTCTGGCCAAGATCAGCTCCTTTACAGGTCATACAGATTCCAAGGTATGATGTCCTCCAGACATATGAATGCAGACTGCAGAATGCCTTGAAAACAAGTCAATTGGAAGGCTAACTGCAACACTGCAATGCTGAAACAATCCTGTCTTCAAAACAGAAGGGGAGGCAGGAGTGCCACAGTTACAGTTAAGACAGAGACATACTGCACACATAGTCCCTCAGAAATGGGCTTTTCTGCATTAACACATTCTCTCAAGATTTTTTTTTCCACAATATGCTTATCAACACAAATTCAAGGGTAGAACAGTGCCACACTGTCAGATCATTAATGCATCACTGCTCTAGGGCTGACCCCCAACTCCAAGCAGATGGGGATTTTCCAGGGAAAATCTGTGACACCAAATATATGTGGGTGCAAAAATGTGTGAGTGCTTCAAGCAACCACAAGCTTTTATCAAAGAATCAATAGAAAAGAGCTAAAACTGAAAGGCATTGCTCTCTGTGCTGCTCTCCCATTAGGGATAATGTCAAACTGAGATCTTGGCTCTGTAGGATCACAGTCCCACAACTTTCTAGCTCTTCTGCCCTGGCTCCATTCTTGTTTAGGTCATTCCACTCTGCCTCCCCAAATTCCTTTCTGGAAGAAATAAAGAATAAATACAGCCTGTAAAGTGTTCACTGACTTCAGGAAATAGATACTACTGTATTCACAGATGATTTCTGAATTTTCCAGTCAATTATAATTTTGAGTTCCACTAATATAAATAGCAACATTTCACTATTATTTTTGAGGCCATAATTATTGAAAATATTGTGCAAGAGCTATGAGAGAAGTTGCAGCAGAAAATACAGGTTTGTTACACTTTTAAACAACATAAGCCCTTAGGAAGATAATTTTTAGGTCACAGTAAAGGAGGAAAGGAGAAAAACAGGAGGCAGGCTTTCTCACTTGTAACCAAGGTCCGTGGGCTGCATAGGGGTGCTCCTCTGTAGCAAAGGCTCCTTCTACTCCCGTTGATACAAATGTGATTGCTGTATCTCCAGTAATACTTTTATAGGTAAAGTGCCGTCCATGTAACAGCCTTCCCCTGGAGAATTAAACACATGTGCATGAGTTGAGAGGGCGTGCACAGCATTTACAACAATGGAGATACATCACTATTTTTCCTGCCATTAGCATGGGAAACTATTTTGAAGGCAGCAAATATTTATTTTTCAGGAATATAAGAATGATTTGCTCTAAAAAGCAGGTGATAAGCCTCTTTCTGAGGCAGAAAGCTACCCCTCATCTTCCCCTTTAACCTCAGGGCCTTGTTACAGACCTGGAATATATCTAAATCCCACTTCCTGTCTATGCCCATGATGAGGTGCTGATGTATGTAAAGGCAGGGCACTGCCAGTTTTCCAGCAAGATGGAAACTACAGAAGCGAATCCAGACTCCACATCATGTAGGAATGTGAAGATGCGTTTCTAAGAAGGCTCATCGCTGTGACAATAGCTAGTAATCAATTGTCCTGGTGCTCCACAAATGTCACCTGTATTACTTAAGCAAATGCCTAGAAAACACACACACACGACCATCTACAGTATTATTTCCTTTTTTTCATTCGATGCAAGGGAAAATCATAGCTCTGGTATTTTGGTTCAGAGTGTCTGTGACACACATGCATGGCTTCTAACATGCAAGAGGGAAAACTTCAAGTAATATATTTAGTGCCTACCAGGGTTACCAGTTGCTTGATGAGTTACTGCTGGTCAGATGAGCTGAAGTAACTGATCAGGACAGACTGTTCACACATTTGTGATGTAAAATAAAATATGTTTGTGTTAACTTTCCCATTGGTTTCTCAACAGGCCCAGGCAAGCGTGCACCTGCTGCTGATAACTCTGATACTACCAACATGTAACTCATTAAGTGAAAGTCAAGCACCTACAATCATTTGTCTTGACACGACAGTTCATCTTTGTCTTAAGGACTAGAACATTTGCACAGGGATTTTTAAAAATAATGCCGGCTGAAATTATGGAAAACTAGAAGACAGTGAAATGCACAGACAACCTTCAAAAGACAATGTGTAGAGTATGCACACAATGTGTTGCTTCTTCAGTCATGTGACATAATTTGTCTAAAACCCACACTTGTATGCGTGAACTGATTGCAAACAGGTTTTGCACAACCACTTATCTGAGTCCATAAGTCAGAATGAATAACTTAAGGGATTTCTTTGACAGAGTATGTAAAGACATCCCTTTTTTATCATAGGGTTGCTAGCATCAGACTAATAAAAAACCCCTTATAATAACCCTATCCTGCTTCAGCACTCAAAAGACACTGGAGGACGTAAAAAGAATGAGAAACAATCTTAACATGATGAACGCAGAATCATGCAAAGAATCATCTGTTTCTAATGTGTTTTGGCAAAATGTCTAAGCTCTGGCCTTTACAGACCCATTGCATGCATGTCTGTATGGTGAAACAATGCCACAAGGCAAAAGCAGCATGTTAGCACAGGCTGTGGAGGAGGATGGCTTCACTCACCTTAGACAGAGGGGGATGAGCGCTCCGGACTCCTGGTTAAATTTCAGGTGCACGCTTTCCAGCTGTCTCGTGCGGATCAGCTCATGAGGAATGATGGCTGCTGAGCTCTCGCTTTCCAAACTGTCCTTACGGCTTCTAAAAGGACAGAAAAAATGCACATACTCAGGATTCCAGTACTGTGTGCTATTTTGATTGCAAATATTGAAGGATACAGGAAAAAACTGTTATGAAGACAAAGACACATCTCAGTTTGCACCACTCCTGCAGAGATACAGCCTCACTCAGACTACCAGTCCCAGCATGCAGCTCTTCACCTTGACTTGACAACCTAGGATCTGAATTGATGTATATACATAGTGCATGCCTTCCTAGTATAAAAAATTAATTTTCTGGAAAGAACTGCAGCAAAACTAAAGTCTCCAAAACTCTGAACACTATAAAATGGTTTGGAAGAATTACCAGGTGTGTCCTCCCTCCTGCTTTTGCTTTATCTTCAGGATTTTTCAGGCACTGACCTGCAGGAAAGACTTGTCCAGTCCTTTGTGCCTTTTTTTGCACAGTTCAACCAAAAGGCTTTGGGAGTCTCCTGGTTCCACCAGCATCAAGTGCAACAGCCAAAAGACAGACTCTCCATGTCTGTTAAGTAGGAGATTCAAAGATTCTTTTCCCTCTTAAGTTGGGCTGCTTTAGGACAATGGTAGCTTTGCTTTCTTATTCCTGCATTTCTGCAAGACCAGCATATTCTGAAGCTACAACACAGTTATGTTGTTACATAATTAGGAACTTTGCCAGACCAAATCCTCTAGATAATAAAACGATCCGTCTCAAAATACTTGACCATAAACACTTTATATGTTCAAAGAGCACCAGCATGATCCCTTACTTGACAGTCTGGAACAAAGAATAAAGGACAGGAAGAGTTATGACTTTAATGGATGACATGGACTGATGGGAAATATCTGATAAATGATTGGTATTTTTGTCACCTGGCATTCCAGAAGAATTTAATAGAGATAAGACTTTAAGACTTTGTTAAGATAGTTTCTACAGTACAGAATCGCCAGAGGAGAGGGATAGGGAAAGCAGGAGGGCACTGAGACTCCACACTGCAATGTACCTCCATTGTGCCACAAGGAACAAAAGCCAAACAAGGCTATCAAGCTGTGGCTCCATTTGAGAACACTGTTAAAACAAGCCTGGATCCTTCCTCCACTCAAGATGAACTGTCTTTAATGTACATCTGGAAATGATTATAAAGAATCAGCTTCACCCTCATGAGCTGACCTAGATGACACCTTTACTTGATTTTACCTTTGAGGGCTGTCCCAAAATTACTCCCATCAACCACACACATAGGAGTCCAGTTCAGTATGAATTCCAGTGCAGATCAGCCTGTTGCTTCTGCCAGATTACCTAGTCCCAGGTGAGCCTTTCACCCACGCTGCTGAGCTGCCCAATCTGAAACAGCTAAACTCTGATATCTCATGGTCCAACCTGCAAATACACTGCATGGCCAGGTCAGAGACATGCAGAAAAAAGATACCAGAGCAGCTCAGCTCTCTGCAAGATAAAAACTGTAAAACATGTCCCATTTTCTTCTTTACCAACACACAAAAGGAGTAATGGATCCAGCAGGGACATGGTAGGTCAGGACACAGCTTATGCACAGGTTGGGCTGATGGGCTGACAGTCAGCAGAGTGTCAGTTAGTGGGTTAACCCTGAAGCAAAGACACAACATGCTCTGTAGTCTGTATGTGGCACTTAAAGTTGTGTTTAATCTACTTCAGCAAACATTTTATAGCTCTTTCTAGGTGGGGTCTTCAAAGAGTGGAGCAGGCCAGCATTTTTCAGGCTGATTATCTGAGAAGTGCAGTTACAGTTGATTAATGATCAGTTGACCTTAAGCTAAGCTTTGTCTCACCTTCCTTATCAGATCTTATATACACAGTGAGCTGTGGGAAAGTCAGCCTGTGGTCTACAGCTTCCAATCATTCATTTATCAGCCCCTACCAAAAGGCTCAGCCATTAGCAACGCATGATTTTCAAGCAAGCCATAAACTTCCTAAATGCAGTTCCAGAGTTAAGGCACTGTGAAGTGGATCAGGAGTTTTACAGCAATGTTCCTGCTTCAGACAACAGACTATGCCCTGCTCACCTGGACTGCCTAAGGGTGCCAGGCATGGGTACATCCCAGAACAGCCTCACAGGCAATCCATGGTGTAAGGCTTGTGCTTCAGCAAGACAGAGAGCTGCAGGACAGCTCCCAACACCCCTGGGCTCCAAATTCCCCCGAGCTGAAGGTGAGTTTCTAGGTTTCCAGCATGCTAGCCAGTACAGCTGCGAGCACAATCGGGCTGCACAGTCCAGAGGGGAAACAGCCTCCGGCTGTTAATGCAATAATAGGAATGACGACAATATTCTGGAGGCAAGGGGCAAAGCTTTCTGAGTCTTATTAAAACCAGCAAAAGCTGTTTGTCATTATATGTTCAAGAGAAGATGTTGACTAATGTATAACTATCAAACGGAACTGTCATGACTTTACGGCTGTCAATAATTATGACTTCACATTAATAAGTAACCAGCCCTTCTGTCAAAAAGGTGAAGCAAAATGGTAATTAATACTTTGAATGACATGAAAGGATTAATCGAACTTTTGACAAAATTTTTCCAAAATACTCATACTCTGTGTCTCTTGTTTCCTTGCAGAGGAGCTCACGCAATTTCAGGTATTTAAAATTAAGGGTGAAACTCCAATAGCAGAAACCAAATAACCTTCTGTCTAAGGTAGACCTTTCTAAACAAGAACTGTGTATTGTGGACTGCACATAACACATCAGGAGGCCACAGTGCTGTCACTTTCAAACTCAGAAAAATGTCGCATGACACAGGGACTAAGAAAAACCCATTAAAATTCTCTTTGGGATTGGAAATCCTTGTGCTGACCCTTCCACAGGGTGAAAGCTCAGACGAAGGGTCATCAGGACCTCTAGGTTGTTATTAGTAAAAAGCTCATGTCCTAACACACATTGCCATCCACAGCTTGTAGTTTTCAGACTCAGAAAACAAATGTAGAAAAGGTTTAATTTCTGACACTAACATCCCTAGTTTTATGACTGTCAGTTACCCATAAGTCCTTGCTTCCTCTACCCCATCACCAAATAAATCAGTAGCAAGAGTCAGTAGAGTTTTACTTGTTATGACTAAGATCTAGCTGACTATCACAAAAAATGTTGCAAACTTTGTCTATTCCAGATTTAATACTCTGTCCAACCCCCACAAAAAAATTCACGTTTCTCAGTGTCCAGAAAAAACAACTCTGCAAAAGCCAGGGCTGCTGCATTAGGAAAGGCAGCAGATTTAAATGGAAGCAGCATGCCGGAAATGCCCCAGTTTAAAGACTGCACATCTAGTGTTTTGTGAAACTGGAGGGGAGTTGGAGGAGATTAAAGCGCATTTCCCTCTGATTGGGAGCTTGTGGGAGGTGTAAACGTGGGCAGTTGTCAGATTAATTCTTTAGATGATTACATTCTTTTTGTTTCTTTAAAGCTGTTTGTAGTTGGGTTTGATGTCTCCTGTTCTGGGCAAGTGTATTGCTGCAGTTACCAAGGTGACTTTAGCTGACTTTCAACTATTTTTTCCAGCTTCAGTTTCTACTAGTAGTCTGCTTCTGGGTGGAGGAGAGAGGGAGGAAATTATGTTTGTTGTTTTTTTGTTAAGTCTCATGTATGCTGATTAACATGAACTTAACCAAAGCCATATTTGATTTTTTTTTCTCTTTTTCTGAGAAAGAGAGGGTGGTCAAGCCATTGTAAGGTGTCCAGTATGGCATGCAGCTTCCCCAGATCTGTCAGCAAGGGGAAAGGGCCTGAGGAGACTCAACGTCGCAGTGTGCTGTGCTCCTTCTTGATGTGAGAAGGCCACACGCTGGAACCTGCAGCCTCCCGGGGGCCCCCTCTTTGTATTAAAGATGAGGGTGGCTGCAACCTGCTTAATTTGATGCCAATTAGCAGCAGCCCATGGGGATCCTGGAAAATCGCCAATGCAATCACTGGGTTGCACAAAGTTTGGACGTCCCCTCCTTAAAAGTCATGTTTATAGCAACTCCTTCTCAAGCAACCACTGGCAGTTATTTTATGGGATTCAAGAATAACCAGGTTGATCGGATTAAGAAAGGTTTATTTATTCTTGCATTTGCGCTTTGCTTTATGATCAGAGCCCTTGATCTCATGGATCTGTCAAGGAAGGAAGTCTCAGTTCACTTCCAAGCTCTGTTGCTGATATGGAACATAACTTTGCTGCATTTCCAAGCTACCTTCTCAGGTATCAAAATCACAAAGGACATGCTGTTGGAAGCTGGCCATGGCAGGGGCTATTTCCAGGAGTGGGTGCCCACTGCCTCACTGAAGTTAGTTTCTGTCATTGCTCCTTGCTCCCTCCATATAAAATTCAGTACTGTGAGTCACCAAATGCAAACCATCAGTGCCGACTCGCACAGCTGGGAGAGAAAGGTCGGGCCACTTTTCCTTTCTTCCCCTCCCACCCCCTCCTTCCACTCCCACTTCTTCCCTTTCCAACCGTGGCTATTTCAAACCTCCTCACTCCCTCATGAAGATATGGTCAAAGATCACTTAAGTGCCAACAATCTTCCAGTCTCTTTCCCACAGTTTCCCCTGAAGGGCAAACCAGCAGCTGTGGGAAAGAGCCCCCAGCACCTTGGCACACAGAGTTACAGCATCCGTCAGGAATGCACAGAGGCAAGCGCAGAACTGGGGAGGACATGGTTACGCAGCCCCTGCTGTGGTCACACTGAGCCAAGGCTACCTTGAGTGCTCAGACTTGGGTGCTCCCCAGCCTGGTTAAACAGGATGGTGACCATGTTCTGTGTGCATTTCCTGGCAGGGAAGGGCTGCTAGGACAATGCCAGTAGCAACAATCTTCTTGCCACTCACATATGCCTTTGGAAAGCTGCATAATAACCACTGTCAGAGTTTGCAGGGGCCAGACTGTTCCAAGACCTGCAGCTCAAGTGGAATTGAGAGATTTAGGCTGTGCCACTGGCACCCTGCAGACTCATGAGAGAAGTCAAACAACTCTTTTATGCTTTAGGTTCCCTGTCTGTAAAACCCAAGGCATTTTTCCACGTAGGGATGTTGCAAGGATTAAGTCAATGTTTGCAAAGCACTTTTGGATTCTTAGATGGGGAAAGCTATGCAGGAGTGCAAATTATTAGCATAGTGACTGCTTTGCACTTCTACTGACACTGGTTTTCCAGACATTTACTTTTCTAGTTTGCAATCTTGTCACCAAGCACTCAGCCTCACGCTGAGAGACACTCCCTAAAGTATATTGCCTCCCTCCATTCAGCATTCCTGACTCAACCAGGACACCACTGAATGGTGACCCGATGAGAGAGCATGCCTAAATAAGCAGGACTGGATTGGAAACTTACTGCTTAGTGGTTACAGAATCAGAAAGCCTAGCCAGAACCAGACAGCTTCAGAGAATGCTGAAATGCTCCTCTTTATGTAAAGTTTGCCTCCAAGAACTGAAGACAGGAAACCAGCTACAAAGACAACCGCTCCCCTCCGCCCAAGTAAAGCAGAATGAAAAGCCAGTGCAACTGGGAGAAGCAAAGTGCAGACTCGCCTCCAAGCAAATCCTACGTTTTGGTATTACCGTCAGAGCTTCCTCAGAAATGCTACTCAGATGGAGCTTGTTAATGTGCATTAACCCAGTGCTGCTCCCTGACAGGAGATATCCGTGCGCCCTGTTTACCAAGTGAGAGGAACTGCAGGAGCCGTGGACTCCAGCCGTGGAAGCAGTGCCACTATTACTCGTGTGCTCTAAACCAGGCACACCATGTGACAGTCTGGGGTTATCCCAGGAGGAATTCTGGAGTGACACAGCTCCTCCTTCTTCTCACGAGGGAAGGGCAACCACCTGAGATGCTCAGAATGCAGAACTGCAGCAAGTCACTGCCAGGACAGTCCTGCCAGCCCCACCTGCCGGAGGGTTGATCCCTACTCTGTTTGCCAGGAACCTGCCCTCATTTCCCTGCACAGCTGGAAACTGTTCAGGGCTGGATGGAATTAGCACATGGCTACAGGGCTACCATATGTTCAGGTTTCCCTAGACTCAACCTGTCTTTCTGCCAAGAAATTGAATGCAGATGGGACTTGAAGTCTCTGTGGGTCCCTGGACAAATGACCACCATACATAAGGGACCAGCACAATTATCTGGGAAATCCCAGACAGAAATATGAGAGTCAGGCATGTGAACCACACCACTTGATCCTTCTTCAGAAGGAGGAGAGTTATAAACAGCAGAGACATGATGGAAAAGCCTTATCAAAGTAACATAGACTTGGGAGACCCTTTTCTATCACTCAAACATCATGTTCAGACACTGGGGTGCGCGTGGGCAATACCTGAATTCCAGCACAATGAAATGCAACAATTACAGATAATTTTAGCTTCAACACAAGCAGTAATGCAGTGTGCTAGCACTAGGTTTCTACTCCATGTCTCAACTCACAGCAGAACAGTCTGAGTCAGCCAAGAGGCAGAAAAACATCAATTTCAGCAATGCTGCATGATCAAGGGGGCCCTTGAGGGGTGGAAAAGGTCAAGAATTCCCCTATCCCAATGCTGGCTCTCACTGCAACTGTGGCAAATTAACTCTGCTGTCCTAATCTGTAACGCAGAGATACTACTCACCTAGTGCACAGGAGAGCACAGAGCTAATTACCAGGGACAACCGAAGACTCGGCCCAAGAAATTATTACATCAAGAAATTAAATAGTGATTGAAGCAAGACTCCACAAGTGTCACTGAACTTTGACATCTGGAGCTTCCAGCCCACTGAGGCTTTGACAGCAGCAGTGTTTAGTCTGACATTTAAACATCCCCTATGGGTAACAGTTCTCTGTATCCAACAAGAGTCAATCTGCACAATTCAGGAGATTGGGATTACCTTTCTGTGTGTCTCAGCAGCACCTACTAAGCTGATGGGTCCTAAGAAACAAATCATGTGCCACTGAAACGCACACTATTCATACATGTCTTATTTTTCCAAGTGGTAATTGAGAGTATTCAGTTACCTATGTTCAAAATGATTAGTCATGTTTCCAAAGAATAATTCACGTTTTTTTGTTAATACCTACAAACTGATTTACTGGCTGCTTATGAACTGAGCCAACAGTCATTTTGAGAAACAGATGTCCGATGCAGTTTTAAGCTTTAAGTGTGCTTTTATTCATATCCTTAGGAGAAAAAGAGCTACACAGTCTAAGGTAATAACACTAATGAATCAAAGTACTACAGCTGCCCAGGAGGGTTTTGACAGAAAGCAGCTTTTTCTCAAAGGAATTTTTTTAGGACTCTGGGACAGTGAATAACTGGTAATATGCATGCTTAACATGTAAGTATGTGCTTTGCTGGAGCCAAAATACTGAATCAAGCCCTATCTGCAACCAAATAATGTGAGGTTTTTGCATAAGCACTGAAAACTGTAACTATACAAAGACTGGGAAGTCTATCTAGAATCTGTATCCTCTACATTTTATACAAATAAATATTCAAAAGTTTGAGTGTTTCTGATACTATTTGTGATGCTGAATGCAGAACAGGTTGTCTGCTTTAAACCTTGATAGATTATTGTGTGTGGGTGGTAGGGTTAGGATAAAAGAAAGGGAAGAAAGCTACTAGGAAAGCAGTTGGTGGTTGCAAATCCATGCTAAATAAACAGCACATTCCTCTACTGCACAAAGCCCTTTGTGTCTGTGTCAGACTTGAACATCCTACTGTCACTTGGGTGCAAATTTGACAGCCAAGGGTGCTCCCTATGTTAGTGCTCCCTGTGGAAAGCAGATTTGAAACAATTTGCCATGCCCCAAGAGAGTGTTTGTGTCAAGTTCCTAAAGAACTTCTAACGCACCAGTTATTTACAAGACCCTTGCAAAGAACCACAGGTTTGATATTTTATGATCTGGTGCGTACAGTGCAGGATATGATTACACACAAGCCTGCTTCCCATCAGCCAGCACCTCACAATCATTAACATATTTATCCTTGTGGTGTCTCAAGAAGATGACATTGTTATTAATCCCATTTTATAGATTCAGAACCAAAGCTCAATAGCTAAATTTCTTGCCTTTGACTACACAAGATTTACAGTGAAGGACAGACCTTAGTCCTAGCCCTACCAGGCCCAAGCAATGCAAGCAAGGATCACACCACCACAAGGACTAGATCTATGTACAGAATTGTCCTTCATCTCAGGTGCTCAGAAGTCCTGTGAAAGGGTTGTATCTGCACTGGGTTTGTGCCTTTTGTGTCTCAGTCGTTACCCCTGCAGGTACCTGGAGGGAACATGGATTTTTACATTATTAATTTTTAATTATTATTTATTAATTTTAACAATACATTACTGCACGCAAAAGCTGAGCTCCTAAGTTACATTCCTTTGCAGCAGCTGGAGATGAGAGTCTCCATATCATGCTCTTGTACTTACTGCACATTGAGCAATTTTGCTCAAATGCATGAGACGTGCTGAGACACTGTATTAAGGAAGGTGGAGACAACAAGATCTTCCTCTTCTGCTTCATCTATACCACACTGTTCTGGAAAATGTGTTGACTGATCAGTTCTAGCCACAGTAAGAGTAATCATCAGGTCTGATTTAAGTACTAGTTAGTCAGAGGTTGTAAGTGAACACTGCTTTCAAGCAAAACCATCCCTTTTGGTATGGTCAATGCATTGAACAAGTCCCATTCTATCTGCTACATGGAGAGGAGAAGCACCTGCACAAGGAGAAGACCTTTCCCAAACTCCTCTCAAAGCAACTAGTAAGGTGGAGGAAGAAAGCATTAGGACACACAGCTGTTTGAAGCTGAGATTTCCCCTATCCCTCCCATAGTATCACCACAGTAACACAGCTGATGGCTGTCTTTCCTTAACTGGAGTGCTCACTGAGAAACAGGCTACCTATCAGTTTCCCAAGTGGTAACCACAGACCTCAGAGAAATGTATTCTCTGAGGCAAACGTTGGAAACCAGCCATTCTTACCACTCAGGCTTCAGGCAGGGTGGGTGTGCAGCTGCTGCAGGTAAGAGAGATTTGCAACAAAGAGCACTGTCACAGATGTGAGGCTCTGAATTTGACCTGCCTTCCTCTGTGTCAGAACAGTTAAAAAACCAGGTAAATATTTGTGTGCTTCATCTTAGACCTCTGCTAACCTTTCACCACTCGCTCTGTCCCAAACCTATCTCTGTTTATCTCATCCTGAATAACGTAAAGCTCCCTTATCTAAACAACAACTGCCTCCCAGCATTAAGGCTTACCCATCAGCAGCCTCCTTGACCTGATGTGCACCCAAAATGTTTGGGGTCACTCCCAACCACTGAGGACTCAGAACTTACACTGGGCATGCAGATGCATGCAGGAGTCCAGCACCTGTGAGAAATCCTGCCCAGTATTTTTGAACTCTCCAAGGCTGGGTGTAACTTGTGCAAATCACATGGTATAATTTTATATTTTTTTCAGTGGGGCCAGTGGGACCAACCAATGGTCCAATGTGGCAGGCAGAGAAATACTACTCAAAACCTGAGTCAAATCAGAATTTGACGCCGTATAATTACTATTCAGCAAAAGTAAGATTATTCCTAAACCAATAATAAAGTCACTTGACATTTTTTAATATAAGTACCTATATCTCATATCACATACTAGCAAAAAGCATCAGTAATTGACACATACATAATACTTCCCCCAAAAGATTAGGCAACTCATAAACATTCATATATTAGGCAAATTGGAAGCTGTCCACAAAATGGAACAAGAAAGGACAACAACAAGAAATATTTTTCTCATGAAATGTTTGAATCAAGAATGAAACAGGAATTGAAACAGACCAGGGTGCTGTCCCCGCCTGGCACTACAAGGAAGTGCTGATTTCATGACGATCTTTACTCTTGAAAGCAGAAGGCACAGATGTTCATCAGAGACTACGAAACCAAAGGAAATACCAAGGAGAAAGAGTGCAGCAAAGATGCATGTCTTTCTGTATCATTTAGATGAAAATATTAAAACTGATGAGAAGACACTGAACTAGCACCTGAAATCTAAGAGGGGAAGGAGAGAAGCCCAGAAAGACAGAAGTGCAGACACTACAGATGGCTTGAAACTACAGGTAATTTCCTATAGATTCACTTAAGCCAAAACTTGCAAGAGATATCTATGGGCCACCCTAGTCCCACTTAAATCACCTGTTAGACTACTGCTATTAGAGACCTAGGTGTTACTGGCATGTAATTACTGACAGAACCTACCTATTTAAGCAAGACAAGATCAAAGTCACTTAAAAAGAAAGAAAACCAACATTTTAACCAAAAGGTTTGTAATTATGAACTTGAAAACAAAATACTCAGGAAAAAATATCAACAGTCACCTATGCCACCTATCTCTACTGATACCATAACACTTTTCAGGACAGTACTTTTTATAGGGATCAGTCCAGTCTGAATTCAAACACCAAAGACCATGAACAGCAGGTTCTACAGAACAGTCAGAGCCACTCTGCATTAGCACGTTTTGTCCAAAACCCCTCTAAAAAGCTGCCCTCCTGAGTACTAGCCTGTTTATCCAACCTGAACAACTCTTCTCCCTCTGTTTTTGCACTTTGCAAGTATTCACTGCCAGCTTTCCCCTTGCCAAGTCTTTTCCCACCCAGCTTTAACTTTGTTTTCCATGCTGAGCGCTTTAGTCTCCCTGTGCCACCATGTGAATGTGCAGGGTGAAACTCACGGTGCTCGGTCGAGGTTCAGCCCGTTCTGTCTTTGTGCATTGATTGGAGGTAGGACAGGTTTGCTGTTAATCTCAAGCCCTCTCCGCAAAGTCTCCCTGATTTGCTCTGTATCTGCAAAGAGAATTTTAATAAAATGATTTAGAATCCCCAGAAACAACACAGACACAAGAAGATATCAAGTGTGTTTCATCTAAACTCTTTCCCTTCAGAAAGAAGCGGAGAAATGTTATGGGTTAACATTTAACTGCACTTCCTGAACTTCCTTAGGAGTTATTTCACTTTATAATGTCAGCTTGAATTCCATTATTTGGGCTTCATTGTTAAATCAGGCAAGGAGAGCTGGAATCTTTGGTACTGAGTCCTCCTGATGAAGAAATTCTGAGTAGTTTTGTAGATTTTCATAAATGAGGTGTTTGTAGGTTCTGTAACTCATAGAACCTCCTGACACTTCCAAGCCTTTGTACTGGAAATCTTTTTTTCCCATCAGGTATAACAGGAATTTGTTCCTTTCCCAAACGAACGTATGAAGGTTTCCAAGTTTTGTGCAATTGGCTTTGGAAATATGTTGATTAATTTACAACAAGATTCACAAAGGGAGAGATTTTTATGCAGGGCAACCTTTAGCCTCAAGCTCACATCTGAAAATAAGCTGCAAATTACGCAGTTCAGATGCAGTCTTTTTACTTGCACCTTTTTCTGAAATGTCTACTGGCCAAATACTTCCAATAGGAAGCTTTCCTGCCTTTCTTAGAAGTTTCCTCATCTATTTTTGAGAAATGTGAGAATTAGGTAGAGAAAAAAATCCCACATTATTTCAAAATCTTTTGAAGGATATACAAATTTCATCATGTATACCTCTCGGGCTTTTCATTTCAAGGCTGAGGCAAAACAGCCTTTTTAGATCCAGTGCAGTTAAAAATATTTACACAGAAGCCAGAAGAAATGCTGTATGCATTTAACTAATTTTTACCATGGATTTAAGAACAAGTAAGATGCCGTTCCTGTGGAAACCATTGTTAATTCCAGGAAATCTCAAGCCCTCAAATTTTATATTGCTTCACCCATTTGAAAGGTAATATGCGTAATTTCAAGCCTTTGTAATGGCTATGACATCTCTACCCTGAGAAGGCATCTCACTGCAAAGGGGTTCTCCATTCTTCTTTCTAGAGTTCTGTATTAGCAGGAATTCCTTGAGTTCAGCTGCAGCAATGTGCGGCGTCAGTCCAACTTGCCTCCCAAGAAGGGATAATGTTAATAAGGAAACACAGCCTGGGAAAATGAAATTGCTTCACCTTGCAGGTGTTTACAGTCCTGGTTTCAGCAGGTGTTCAGTTTAACTTTGCAGATTCAGATTACAGTTTACCTAAAAACTGAAAGAAACGTTTAGACAAAATAATGCCAAGCACTCTTTTCCTCTCTCCTGCCTTCTTCAAAGAGGCCAAAATCCATTTTGCTGCCTTGAAACACACCAAGCCTCCCAATGGCTGTGGAGTTTGTTATGAACTTGAAGATGCAGCATGACTGGGTGCACTGCCCAGACCCATGAGAACAAAAGCCAAAAGGCCATGACAGCGACTTGGCCCAGGACCTCTTACCTTTCCCAGAGAGCCGCCGAGGCTGGGTCCCAATGCAAATGCTCCTGCTGTCTTCATCATCCTCTGGTGGCCGGCTCAGGTCATCCCAGGCACATTTGGCACTCACTCCACTCAGGTTTGAGCCATCTGTCTCAATCCCTTTGTCGACTCTCTCCTGCTTGAAAAGATTCAAAACACCAAGAGTTTTTTGGAGCATGGCTTGAGCCTGAGTTGGAACCCACCATGGTGCAGCCCAACCTTCAGCAGCTCCTGCAAGATCCTCTTTTGTGGAAAATTTCCACTCTCTGGATGCTGTGCTTTGTCAGCAAACAGCAACTGCACATTGAGCCAAATCAGGAAGCCACTCTGTACTAAGCAAACCTTTTCCATAACAAGTTGGTCTGAAATCCCACCCTGTCCCCACTGCTTCACTATGTCACCCTGGCAGGCACAAAGCAGGGAGAGAGAAAGGTGGAAATCAATGGCCTGGGGTGTGCAGGATTGCTTCTTTTGGTATTAGCACTGATTTACACCAACTTGAAATATTTAAAAGATGAAGCATGGCTTGGCAGTTGATCTCTTGTATGTCAATGATAACAAACTCCTGAATAAGTAAAGTTCTCTTTCCAACCTTACCAAAGAGTCCCACAATGAAAACAGCTCACAGAGAGACTCATCATTCACATGGGTTCTTCATTTGCAAACTGCCCAGAGAATCCCTGCTTTCCAATGTGCTGGGGTGTCCCATAAAGGACAAACATGCAAGTTTGGACGTGCAAGGAGACACAGGCCTGTTCCCAATGTCAAAGCTTTTGCATAACGTTCTCTATTGGCAAATAAACAAACTCCCTCCCTTGCAAGCTGGACTTTCTAAGCATGTAACCAGTGTTTGGGTCTCAGAAGGTGTCACACACCAAAAATAAGCAGCTGGATGCTCTCAGGCACCAGGCATTTTCTCAAGGACATGTGCATCTGTTGCCAGCAAGACTGCCCTAAGCTACAGCCAAAACTACAGGAAGTTCCACCTGCTTGGACATGGGCATCAGTTTGAATTTCCACCTGTGACCCACAAGGGGGTAATGTTGAGCTGAACAAACTCGGTGCTACACAGACGAAGGGCTGGCATCTCTTCCCTGGCATCAAACCAGCCAGGCTCACTTCCCCCTTTTCTGAAGGGGTGTTGCCTCTGGTACTGCTCAGTGGCACGAGCAAGATCTGCATCTCTCTGCATACATCTGGGTCACCTCAAAATGCAGGCACTCCCAAGAAACTTCAAGGATTTGAGGAGAGAGCAGAGTGGTATACACAATGGGAGAGGATCTCTCCACTCCATGTAAGTACCCTCTGATTTGACATTGCCACTGAAGTCATGAGATTGTGAGAACATTTTGCTCTTTGCAAAATGTGTCCCCAAGAAACAGTTTCCAGACTAAACCAATATACATCCCTCCCCCTGCCCAGCTGTGCATGCTGCACCCTGGGAAGAGCATTGCCTGTTCTTGTGACCATTCAAGAGAGGATTTGAGCAGCTCAAAGATAAGCACAAGCATTCAGGGTGTGGTTGCACAGCGGTTTAAGTTGATGTAATTTGCAATGACTGCAGTCCCACCCTCCTCCATGTGCTCCTACCCCTTCCCTTGAGCCAACTATTTTTTTTTTCATCTGGATCACCTCCCAAAACCCATTCTTTGGCCCAAAAGTTGAGATAGGAGCCTGTGGCTGAGTGCAGGACCAGAGCAGTCTTGACTTAGACTTAAGCATTCAAGAGACTGCCTTTCTTCTGTCTTTCTCTCCTTGTTAGGATCTTCCTCCAGCATCAGGGGAAACTCGCTTCTTGAAAACATAATAGGAAAATCTGAGAAATAATAAATCTGCTGTGATTTTCTTTTGTTTTATCCTAAACATAAAATTAATTGCGTCACCCAGAAATAGAAGTTGTGGGAAGAGAAATAAAAATACATCCGTTCCTACATATGCAGACAATGCTCTAAGTGAGATTTAGCACATGGCTCCTTTGGGAACCCTCCACGGTGCTCTGTGAGGACCCAGATGAGCTGGCGTGGGGAGGTGTAACTTGTCAGCAAAGTTTTTTTTTTATCCAAGTCATTGGGGAAGCATTGGAGAGCCACCAAACCTGCCCTTGAGCGGGGAGAAGAGGCCAGAGGGCTGTGAGGCTCCAGTGGGATCTGCTCCCCCATCCCTGCAGCCAGGGCCCCACTCCCAGCAAGACCCTGCGGACAGAGTGCAGAGCCTCAGGGAGGGGGAAAGGACTCTCATCTGCAGCTCAGCTGGCTTGCAGAGCACTTCCTCAGGGGAAGAAGTGCTGCTCTGTTGGCATCCCTTGGAGATCAGGGGGAGCTGATGGAAACGAGCTGGCTTAAGGCAGCCTAATTTGCATGCCTGCTTCATAATGTTTGCAAGTATTGATGTTAAAGGGGGAAAAGGCAAAAAAAACCCCAACCAGTGTAGACTCATAGCTCTGGCAATGCACTGTTCTACCCCACCTTTAGCCAGCAAAGATTTGCCTGGACTGAGGGGCTTTTCTTCCTCCCTTGAAAGGGCAGCTTGAACAGGAGGTTGGAGGAGCCCAGGGCCAAAGGAGGTTCAGCTCTTTCCTTCCTCAAAGAAAGGATATTTCTGTCCCATTTTCCTCTCAGCATGTGGGAGGGATGCTCTGAGGCTCTATAAGTCATTGATCCCTTTTTAAACGAGCCAGAGCACTGCAGTGTGACCTGCAGAGCAGCAACCGCAACTCAGGAAATTCTAATCAGCTTTATTCTCTTCTGAGATATCTGCTAAACAGAAGCAAAGCACTGAGAATCAGCACAGAGCTGGGGACCGACAGGAATTGTTTGACAATGCTGCCAGGGAAATCTGAATGGCCTACAGGGAAGCCTGGCTGAACAGAAAACAACCAGCGTTGCCACAGCTTTAATTGCCGACATCCTGGGATGACATCTTAGTTGGGATCCATTCTCAGCAACCCCGAACAGAAAGTACAGCTGCTGCTGCCAGGGCTGCGTTTAGGCCTCAACCAATTCCCACAAGAGACAATGCAGCCTCCAAACAAGCTCTGCCTGCTTCCCAGGCAGACAACATGCTTGCTGGCTCCCAGGAAAGTTGTCCAGTTTCTCTGCCTGTTCCCTCCCTCCCCTCCAACCTCTCTTCCACTGCTGCATTTCTGGTCTCACACACCCTCTACCAACACCAAGAAAATGATACTTTATCCTTTCCCCACTAATTAGAGCAGGAGGCACATGACAGGGCTGAGGCCACCCTGGTACAGCCTTACTCCCTGTGCTCAGCAGAGGCTCTTTGTGGGACTCAGGGGTGGATTTGCTCTATGAATCCCTGGGGGGTGTGGCAGCAGAGCAGGAGGGAGGGAGGTGTGCACACACACACCTGCCCATTTGCACTTCTGCAAGGGCAAGAGAGAACAGAAACAGGAATGTGTTCAATGTGAGGAAGTCCGGAAGGACCACAGATGTAGCAGCTTTTAGCAGCAGGACACACTG
Source organism: Nicator chloris (assembly GCA_013400495.1). Taxonomy (NCBI): domain Eukaryota; kingdom Metazoa; phylum Chordata; class Aves; order Passeriformes; family Pycnonotidae; genus Nicator; species Nicator chloris. Next base: position 63,604 of record WAAE01017214.1, read on the forward strand.
GTGAGGCAGAGGTACTCTTTCATCTGCCTTAACTTGCCTTGGCTGACTCAGATTCCAGTAAGCTGAGCTATTTTTCATTTACAGTAAATTGAAGAAAAGCCTGTTATCATTAGGAATCACCAGTGTGCAGACAACTGAAACACCTCCAGGAGGGGAGCGGGCAAGGTTCTGGCAAGTCTAAAAACTTTATGGGACTTTCAGCTGTATTAGCTCCCACATTGTGGAATATTTGTGGAACTTTTTTTTTTGTTGTTGTTGTTTCTCAGACTGGGGTTATTTTAGATGAACAAATCCTTAAAACCAGTAAAAGTAAAATTTGGTTTTGTTCTTAAGCTTTCAAAGTAAAAGATGCTGTGAGGCAACTGAGAATAATCAGATACAGACATGCAGACCATAAGCACTGTGCTTGTACAAAACATGCACATTTGCACGTGCCCTATCAGGCTGAGCCATAACTTCTGTTAAAGGCAAATACCCGGCCAGCACCACACTGGATTTGCTGGGGACCCATGTACTCCAGTACCATGTTCTCCAGCTCTGCTGAAGGGATTGCAGAACTGTCTCCCAAATGCATGGATCAGGAGAAGTCCATAGTACAGTAACCTCTCCAAAGAGGCCCTACTCTTATCTTTAAATTTCAGAAATTAAATTGATCTTTGAAGAAGAAGGTTTAATATATTTTCCTGCATGGATTATTAATAACTGTATGTGGCACTTTTGGGTTTGCATCATTTCTCAGTCCACACTAACTACTTGGCCTCAAGTGATATCCTACAGGAACGAGCTACACTGTCACATTCGCTGTGAAAAAATAGTACTTAGTTGGTTTTGAGTTTTTTGGGTGTTATATCTCCTTACGCTTGCATATAAAAGGAAGGACGAATTTCCTGGTGTACCATTCCTAAATCTTGTATTATTCTATGCCTTTCATCTTTCTTCCTCCTTTCTAAAACATCCAGTCCAAGCCTTACCAATTCGTCTCTCATAGGAGATTTCATTTGCCTGGTCTCCCTTCTCTATCTTTCTCTTCCTAGAGCTGCCATCCACATGGGACTAGACATGTCCCTCTTAAACCACCTCTAACAGGGCAAAGAGTTTCTAAGACTTTTCCAGGATTATTACAAACATTGAGAAGATTCAAGCACCTTTACAGAAAATATTAGAACTGTTGTATAACATTAAACCAAGTCTCCTTGGGTACTACAAGAGACATGACATTTTATAAACTAAAGACATACTTGCAGATGTGGGTCAATCTCGAATATGGTCTCTCCTCTTCGCATGTCTGTTATCAACCAGGGGCCTCCAGCTCTACAAAGAAAGACAGGTAATGAACCAAACAAGCCCTTTTAATTAGAACTCCCCAGCAGGATCCTCAGAGTGGACCTGTACTGTAAGGAAGCACAAGATAAGGGTTTAAAATAAGCCTAGAAACGCCTCTATGCTGTGTATACCTCCCACAGCATGCATTTGCCCTTTACATTTTCCAAATAAATAAATAAATAATAAAAGCCCTCCACGACCTTGCAGTTAATGTGCTCAGTGTCTGGCACCACCCAGATGTGCAGAACAGTCAGGACTGACACAGGCTGTTATCCCCTGTGCAGGTCCCCTTGCTCACACAAGACTTAGACGGGTTTTAATCTTACAGGAAACAAACTGGGACTGAGAAGTCCAGTGTAGCCTGAGTCAAAGAAAGATGGGCAAGGCATGGAGTCAAGATTTATTCCTCTCACATATCTAAGAATAGAGCAGGGCCCCAGTGGGACTGTACTTTTTGCCAAGATTGGCAGTCACGTTGAGTACCACAGAGAGTTTATTGCTCTGATAAATACTATCACAACAGACATTTTGCTCAGTTGGTACTTAATGGCCAAGTACTCAGATGGTTCAGGGAAACCTTTATCATTAGCAATGAAAGTTGGAAGGCTCAAGGTGTTTCCCAACAAAGGTGATAGAAAACAGATTACTGTGAAGATGAAATACCCAGAGACTTCACTTTGGGTCATAGTGCAGCCCAACTGCAGAAGACAGCCTTAGATACTGCTTTTCATTTGAAGTAAAAACTGAAGTATTTTGGAACTGCCATAAAAAAATTCATTTTTTTCATAAGATACTTTGTTATTGCAGTCAAAAGCCCCCTCTGGCCTAGTTTCTGTTAGTCTTCTAAAACACTGAAGAGTGGGAGCAAAAAAAGTTAATATTTGATAGGTTTTCAGATGCATGGATAGCCATTCTTTCTTTCCCATCACTTCGGAAGTTGTGAATTATTAACTGCAGGGGTGTGACCTGCCACAGTTCCTCACTGGGGCACAAGAGACTTTTACCCTGGTTCCACATCAATGGCTTAGTAGTTTGCAGCTTTGCCTTCAAATCATGCACATTTGGGTCTCATTTTTTTCCTTGGAAAGGTGCTTATACCACAGCACAAAAGCCAAAAACCAACATGAGAACAGACTGAGGAGAGAGGTGCTGTATCTGTATTGACTTAGAGGAGCTAAGAGAGCTGCAGGCAGTGTTTATTGTCTCAGGGACTCAGAAACAAAGCTTGCAGCTGGACAAATTCACTCTAAGGCATTTGCATGAATTATCTGCACTTGTGTGTAAAAGGGAGAAGTTCAAGTTAAAGAAGTCCAGCTCTTCCAAATAATCAATCAATTTAAGGCTATTTTGACACTAGAGAGTGTACTATTGTGCCCAGAAACAAATATTTAGAACTATTTTGCTTTAAAAAGTAAGTCTTTTGAGTTACAACCACATAGCAATAACTTCGACTGAATTTAAAAATGTTTAAACAAAATCCCTGCAAGCCAAAAGGATTTAGCTGCACCCTGGCAGCAAACAAAGCATCAACATATCTTTACCATTTAAAATCCATCTCTTCCTCAACCCAACATCATCTTTGTTATTTCTCCTCTGGCAAAACAATGAGCTTCACTTTCATGAATGCTCCTCCTGCTTCAAACTGGCCCATCAAGAGTGGGCCAAATTTGTGAGTGACTTTCTCACTTTCAGACAGTACTTTCAGACAGCTTTGTAAGCCAGACCCTCTCCTTCCCTTCTTTGAACTAAACAGCAAGGTCACCAGCAACAGTAATCCCAGGGAGAACCAATGAGAAAACCCTGCAGGCATAACAGGAAGGAAATTAGGCTTTCAAGACCTCATTCTCTTTCACCCTGAACATGTGGACCTCCACATGCATTAATTTGCCATCTAAGTGTCTGTGCGTGAGAACAGATTTGCAATGAATTCCCATCTCTCGCTACAGCACAGATTAAATAAGTTCCATCAGCAAGTTAAAGATTGTTAATAAAAATAAACAACTGAATTGTTCTCTATGGAAATGCTCCCCTATATGACCACTTACACTGGGACAGTCCGAAGCAGTTCCAAGATCCCTTGACCATTCCACTGCTGAGCTGCATGCAGTTCCTCAGTGCAAACCCCAACAATCTGTAATAAATAACAACAGAGGTTCTAAACTGGGTGGGAACCATGAAAGAAGTGTGGAGAAAATGTGCAACGTGGTATGGGATCAAAGAGTGCAGATACAGAGAAGCACCATTTCTTTAATCTAACTAGATATGCCAGGACAAATGGAGCCTGAGACAACAGTGGGATCTCAGAAGTCCTTGTTGTCTCTCTCTACGCTTACCATGGGAAGTGCCCTGGTCACGTAACATTTAATCTTCTAAAGAGTGTGTGAATTTAACAATGAAGAGGGTCTGGTGACAAATCAGGGTTTATACACTAGTCTGCTCGACTTTTCAATCAAGTCCACACAGACAGGACAGAGCAAGACAGGTTAGGGTCTCAGCACATGCAAACACTGCTCTGTCAACCGACTGCTAGGGGCAAATGAAACACTGCACAAGCAATCTCAACCAGGCAAGGGACTTGCTGCCACATGGGATTGCTTTGGTGCTCATAAAATCCTTGACCAACTCAGTTTGCTGACTGGTTACATCTTATGCAGCACCATAAAGTAAAGCTGCTTACACACCACATAATCCACTCGTCACTGCAGGCAACTGCAGACTTCTGCCTTCCTGTACAAAGCAGGATGTGTTTGCTTTTCAGGATAGGAGCTGCCACACTGAGCAATACCAGATGTCTCTCCAACAGCAGAAGAGATCAGCTGCTTCAAATGAAGGGGTGAAACACCCTTCAGCTGATAGCAGAAGGCAGTTTCTTCCTGCTGTATCAACCACTGACTTGTGCCTTTAAGCACAATGATTCTCTCTGAGATGAAAAATATTTTTAGCCATGGCCTTGTATTTTCTTCCTCAATACTCTCAAGTCTTTTCCAACAACACTGAAATTTTGGTCAATACTGTTCAACTGATATTTTATCAGAAAAGAAGAAAACTGAAAACTAAGTTCTGAAGAGCAGCAAGCAGAAGTGAAGGATGTACCTTCTGCTGTAGGCACACATCTGCACGGATAGAGATCTGCATGGAAAACCCTCATGTCAGCACGTACCCAGCTCTGCACACCCTACTTCTCTTGCCCCTTACAGAGTTCACTTTCTCAGGACCCAGCCCTTAGAGATGCAGTTCATCCCCACCCATCTTCCTGGCCTCCTCCATCAACAGCCTAAATCACCCCTGCTTCAGGACACCCCTCTCTGGGCCTTCACTCACTACATACATACAAACAGCAAGACTCTAAACAGGAAATTATTTTGTGTTCATCCTTTGCTTTTTTTAATCATGTATCCTCATGGGTCAAAATAAATCCATAACAACAAGCATCAAACAAAGGGGAAAACCAAGTCAACTGTATGTGTTGTGGAAGATTAGAGGCCAAGGGCCTCAGGATGCAGCAAGCTGACTGTTCCATGATTCAGGACAGCTGGGCACTAAAGAAGAGATGAGGACTAACACAGTACTAGCTGGAGAGTCAGCCAGGGATTATTCTGCTTAGCTTGGCTCTCTGTCTCTCCTTCCAGGTCCCACAACTCATGTTGCACTAATTAATCTCACACCCACCTTGTTTTTGTTGGTAAAACACAGACATTTGGGCACCTCAGAAAAGCCTTGCACAGGAGTTGTCTTGTGCAGGTTTGTGGTAACAGAACTTCCTTTTACATGTTGCAACTACAGCCAAAGACAAATGGGAACAACTAGAAGCTTAAATTATAAAATACAGACACTTGCATTTTCCCACAGGATGGAAGCTTTTCCATGGAGCATGAAGAAATCAGCAGTTGGCATAAACTATGCCACTCTTCCACTAAGGTTATTAACCCAATATGCAATTTAAAAATATCCAAAGCAGACCATATCTAAGAAGCATGACTGAGAAGGACTTTGGGAAAGCAAGCAAACCTGTTTGGCCACAGAAGCTCCCCATGCTGAACAGCAGTTAAATCGCAAGGGATTTTTTTAATGTTTCTTTTGCAAAGCAAACCTGAACTTTTCTTAAACAGTAGATCAATACAGGAAAACTCAGCCTCTAAAGAATCTTTGTGTCAGTGCTGCAAGCTACATTTCTGCCATTAAGCACTGCTAAAACAGCTCCAAGTCCTGCTCCAAACTCTTCTCTTTCTGACATTCAAACCACTGGATCACTTACTGATATTACCATAGAATTAATTTTAATTCATCTTTACATTAACTTTTAAAAGTGTTTCTCTCAACACTTTTTTCCTATGTTCATGTTTGGAACTGAAGACAGGATAACAAATATCTGAGTTACACAGCTCAATGCAATGTCAGCTGCACTCCATGCCTAGGAGGTGGCAGTTGGAGCCATCGTGGCTGGGCCGTACCTGTAGGAAAGTGACGACCCCAAAAGGAGTCTGCACCGGCTGCATCTGGGGGTCTTCTGTCAGTAACATGTGCTGGATTCGAGATTCACTGTTGTCCAAAGGGCTGTGCCATGACACATGGTCACCGCTGCAAAAGGTGTTTTCTGCAAGGACAAGAAACAAGAAATATTTAGTCTGTGAAGTCTGCTAGAACACTCCTTCTGTTGGCAGCTGCTCCTGACTGCTGCCAGGCAGGGACCTCTGCCCTGGGCTGGGACAGTCACTGGTGACTATTCAGAGTGACTGCCCCATGCCAGCTCTGCTGAACCTCTGAACCACCTGAAGCAGGAATGGAGTCTCATTGAGTCATCTGAATTCAAGCACTGATTTCAAAATTGCACACTCTTGAGTCCTGTGGCAAAAAACACTGTCCTACTTTGATATTAAGCCCAACACAGGAATAGCAGCAAATAAAATTAGCCTGTCTCTTATTTACTATTAGTCTCCTTTTGTGAGAGGGCACAGAAAGTCAGCAGGCCATACTGGATGCCCATTGCCACAGCAATTAATTTGCCACAGAGAAAATATTCTGAAATTTGAATTAAACACGAATACTACCCTGCTATATCTAATAAAAATTCTGCTGCCCAACTTGTGATAGTGTAAGTCAAAATCACTCTCTCCCAGTTGTCTGGGCAGCTCTGATGCAGAATTATAATTAATATGTTTCCTCTTTCCCAAACAATGAGAAAACCACTAGGCTATAAATTTCTTTCTGTGTCAGAATAGACTGCATCAGAACAAGGCAGGCATTCCTTTCTTTTCCTCCCCTCCTACTTAGAAAGACAAAACCCCAGATAATCCCATGTTCCACAGCTAGGGCATGCCAGAAAGCACACTAGAACCCATCTGTCTGATGCTGCCCCATCACAGGGAAGGCTAACGCTTGCTTTCTGAGTGAACTAGAAGTAAAACAACCAACCATGACCACATTCACAGCAATTAAAGCACGCTCCATTTGCATGCAGTTCCTGGAGCATGTGTGGTAATGCTGCCTGACTGCTTTTATCTTGGGTCTTGTGCTTGTCCAAGCAGAGCTCTATTGTACATACAAATAAACAACCTGGAATCCACGTTTTGCCCTCTGAGATAGTTGTAGTGCCCCAGGGATGAACTGAGTATTGCCTGCCTCCTTCCAAAGTCAGAGGCAGGCCCAGTGCCCCCTCTCCTTGACCAAGCACATCCAGGAAGGCAGTCTGGGCTGCTGTCCTCGCTGTGGTCTCTCCCAAGGCCACACTTAGAACTCAGCAGGAAAGGAGGCCCTGCCCACTGGAAGAGGACTAGGAATTCCAGTGCAGACTGGAAAACGTTAGTGGTTGAGTTGCTGTCTATGGAGACTGCAGCATCTCCCATGCTACAGGAGCAGGATCCAATTCAGAGAGGTGCCCTCCCCATGGTCCTGGATATTCACCTAACCACTCCACATCACCTCCCAAACACATCGCAACAGGACACCTCTTAAATATCTACGGGGCTAATAGATGAACATGGCAGTGTGTGCAACAGCAAAAGAAAAACTTCTTGAATTGCCAGTAATTGCAACTTATTCCCAGTCACATTAAACAACACCACCAAGGAATCAGGAGCTTGCACACTGCATTGCAATAATTGTGCATCAGGACCACCACAACAGTGAGCACGGACTTGTTTAAAGGCAGCAAGGGCAGGGCACTTCAAGGGAGCCTTCAGCAGCAGGCAGGTAAACTAATGAGAGTTCCCTCAGAGTTGGTGGAGTTAAAAATATTTGCAGTCCTCTCCCTGATGAGGAGCTGTTGGCCCGCTCCTGGCTGTAATGTTGGGCAACTCAGAGTGTCTCCACTGGGTGTCCCCATTGGTGTGGGTTTGAACATTTATTATATATGTTTTTTCAGATGAATTTCCTGGACAGCTCATTTGATTAAGAATTAAAATAAACTCTAAATATCATAAGGAACTTAACCTGAAAAATGAGGCATGTAACAGAAGTGGTGTGATAAGTAACGGAATGTTTTCCTTAGTTAAAATTAGGAAAGAAAGAAAGCAGTGAATGCAAGTTGCTTGAAAGAGTTTATCCTTATGTACACTAAATTACACGCTTCCAGCTCTGTGACTGAAAGGACGGGTCAAATATTACTTTACTTTTAGAGCTGAGGAAATATAAGCAGACAAATGAAAAATGATTTTTTTCTTAAGTATCAAAATCTGTTTAAAGAAACAGCACATAGAATGTTGCAAGGGATATCTCGTGATATTTTCCAAGTTAGACAAAATGTGGGTGATTAATATTTTTAAAATGATAAAAGCCTCTCAGTCACAGTTTTCAGGAATGAAACAAAGCCACAAAGAGCTTATTCTTGGGTCCTGTCTTTATACCACAACATTTTGCCCATCAAATGCTCACACAATTCTATGCTGATCGATCCCTGCGTTTCACTGTTGGTGCTGCTTCTCCTGGGAAAGCCCAGCCCGTTTAGAGCAGGTTTTCAAATGCAAATGTCTCTGCTGGAAACCCACCTGTTTATGTCCATGTGAACACTGAACACTTAGAAAATCTCCCTCTCCCCTGCATACACACGAACACCACAAAATTCACACTGACTACTCAATTAAATCACACACAAAAAAATTCTGCAAATAACATGAAGCCAAATTAAAACCTGTGGGAGTTCAATAAATTTGGAATTACACCCTGAAACTCAGCTTTCCACTTGCTGTATTGTCACCCATGTGGGATGTAAGATCAGCTCTTGTACAGAGACCATTGCAGCACTGAGAGCAGCCTGAATTACATGACTTGTAGCCACAAAAACGAAGAAATTACAGAAACGAAGGACTAGATAATCACTTTCCATTGCCTCATGCTGGAAACAGAGATTATTCTCCCTTCCTACCTTTCACACTCATGTTTTCAAAACAGGACAAGGACGAGAACACCACAACTGGATACGCCTTGTTTCCTTAGGTGACCACAGCAAAACCAACCGTCATCAGAAAAAGTTCCAGGACATGACCAGGTAATTGTCAAATCCATTGGATAGGCGGCAAAGCACTGAAATGATCTAGCCATCAACAGGAGAAATTAAAAGCAAAGGAACTAAAAGAAAATATGTTAAAAAGTTAAATCCAAATTATTTTAGCCTCTGGATAAATCAGCAAATCATCAGGAGTAAACTAAGGCTCTGATTTACTGCACACAAGCTGACTGCTGTTGAATACTTCTGCCTCATGGTAAACCTGAGGTGGTTACATGTTCCCTCCATGAGAGGATGAGCTAAGGTACCCAATCTGTCCCAGGATAAATTCATATCCTTCAGCAGTTACCATGGGAGCAGGGGATGTGTTGTAAATACACAGGCTTGTTCACAGTACCCTCTGGGACTCTTGCACCCTGCCTGCTAGGAAGGGGCACTAACTAACAAGCCTGAAACCTAACATAGCAAGGTGACTCATCCTCACAATTTTGAAACCAGTTCTTTTCCTGCAAGTTTATGTTTTAACAAAAAACACTGACTTTTCCTTCTTTCTGGTGAGGATTGTCGATTCCATGAAATCCAACTGCTTCATAGGGAAGTATTGATTTTGTAAGAACTCAACAAGGAAATCATTAAAACATTTCAATTCAAACTTACTATTTTAGTTCATAATTTATAATAGCACATCTGAAGCCTCTCTTGCTCTACAAATATGAAAAATCTCTAAATCTGCCGTAGACCAGCTCTTATACTATTCTATTATGCAAAAGCAGCAGTTATACCAGACCACTCTGTTAAGCCACCCATATTTTGAAGTCCTTAAAATGTCATTATCAATTTTCTTTTACAGCTCATATAAAGCAGGTAAGGTTCCTTCATGCAGCAACAGTCATAATTCAGCTGCACAACCTCTCCTAACTTTACTATTCAACTGCTCTGTAATGAGAACTGGGGAAATAACTCAGAGGGAACCATTCCACTGTAGACTAGTAAATTTTCTTTGTCTAACTTTGCTCATGTATTTTCTTGGAGTGCATTCCCCCTCCCTCATTTAATTTCACTAAATGTAGCTGATGCCTAAAGAAATAAATAGTGCAAATATCTCTATAAAATAAAGAAATAAAACCAAGTCATGTTCTTGGCCTTGGGATATTTTATAAACAGTATAATGCATGCAATCTACGCTTAAGTGGTGTTACCTAGCTATGGAGAGAAACACAGATTACTTCCCACTGTATTTTCAATTTCTTTTTTAAACCTGTCAGCTTTCCATATATGGGATCCTGCTAGGAGTCCTTACTCCCTTAATTGCCACAGGAAGTAAATTGAAAAGGACAGCACAATTAGAGGAGTACCAGGAGCTAAGAGAGAGCCCCATCCTAAAGGCAGCCCCAGACTGAAAGTTAGTCAGGGAACACCTCCAGTGAGCTGGCTACCCTGCACCTAGACCAGATGGTGAACACTCTTTGGGCATCTGGAAGTCTAGTATCTTCTTTTGCATGCGCATTGGCAACCTAAGGAGGAAAACAAAGAGCTGATATTGTTCCACCAGCAAGAAGACAGCAAGGCAACTTTAAGCCTTTCTCCTGCCCATGCAGGCTCCTGTTCCCCAGCCTTTCTGGCTCCAAGGCAGTTCAAATTGCACCACCCAGAGTTCATCCAGAGGCCAGAAATTTGCCCCTTCTGACATGGTCCCACCACATAATTCTTGAGATAAATTTTAAAATTAGAAGAACAGATTTGCAGCCTGACCATTCCTCTGTACCTCTTCTAAGACACCTCCTCCTTCCAAATGCCAGCTAAAATCAGCAACAGAGGGGTTAAACTGTGCTGAGGAATCAGCCAGATAAATTCACCTGGACAGTGAGTTACAGGTTAGAAGCTGATAGAGCACAGAGTGGGGGAAGCCCTAAGTACACTAACTACTACATGTGCTTGGTGTTGGGAAAAAAACCACTCTAGACTCATATCCTTCAAGAGCATGGTTCTGTTCCTCCTGTTTCTGGGGAAAGCCAGGCCATCATTACGTGGTCACTTTATTTGGGGACATGTGCAAGACGATGCTGAAAGAAACAGTCCTGCTTGTCCCCTGCAAAAGCAGGGTTACCTGGATCACCCCCTCAGAGCAGTGATGTTGCTTAGCTATGCTAGTACAATGCTTGGCAATTCTCTGCTACCTTGGTCTAAAAAAAAAGAAAAATAAAATTAAAGAAAAAAACGAACAAATCCCAAAAACACAACCAAACAAACGAAAAAAAACCCCAATCCAAACCCCCCAGTAAATTTGCATCAGCACTAGAGATGCTGGCACACAAACAAGATGACCACATCCCTCACACGAGCCAGACCTACATTATCCACAGTGCTCAGCAGTGTGAAGATTGGCTGCTCTAAGGGCTACAAACCTGCATTTTGACTCAGAGCTCAGCTAAACTGCAGGCAGCAAGTCACAAATGTCAGCCTGCATAACTCAGAGAAATTGTGTATTTGAGGGCAAAGAAGGATTTTAACTCCATGACTTATGGGTGCAGGAATGTTAAAAAGGCCCCCAGTGAGTTCCTGACCAGCATGACAGTGATGCAGCCAGACATTTAAATTGAATGCAGCTTATCCAATACTTACAGAAAGAACGTAATTTATTGCATTGCCATTACCCCATGCATGGTCTGTATAATTTATTATATAAATGCATTTTCTCCAACACATTTTTAATATTCAGTCTGGCTTTGTCAGAAAAAAAAGTAATCTGGCAATTTGCCACAAGTAAGATTTGATACTGTTTTTCAGTACCATTTTGCAGACCAAACAGCTAGAATCAATTGAGAGAAACTAAAGGCAAACACAGAGTCCAATGCTGAAACGTAATAGCTATATGTTTCACCAGACCTACTTAATACATTTCTAACAAGCTCAATTATAAATATAAGCATGCATGCAAAGATGTTAGCTATAAGAAATCGATATAAAAGCTAAAGATGAAAGTTGTGCCTAAGAATCTCAAAGTAATACTGTTATTGCAACTCATTAGATGGATGAAATTTTTTAAAAAACAGAGTATAAAGAAAAAGACTTTATTCAGACCCATTTGCCAGCCACGTTAAACTAGGATAATTAATGCTAAAATCAGTCTCAAGCTTAGTTTCCTAACCTACAATGAACTGCACACATAGATTGGTAAAGGGAAAAAAACAACTGGGATATAATCTGTGGGGCCCATTGGCAGCTAGTTTATAATTTTGTTTGCAAGTCAAGATGAACATGCTTTAAAAATATACAAGGAATTAGCAGAATCCAATCTATGAGATATTTACACTATGTTTAAAAAATGCCTTTTTTCCTTGTTTTTCTTTTTCAGTTCAATTTTGCTGCCCCTTATCTCCTGCCTTGGAAACAGGAACTTCCCCAGCCCTGGCACTCCAAAGAGGTGCAAATTCACAGTGCTGCTGCCTGCTGCAGACATGCAGCATAGAGAAGAATCAAATCCCAGGAATACAATTAAACAATAGCTCCACTGCAGGGATTCAGATTGGGCTTTTAGAAACAAGGGGCCGAGGGAAAAGGTTCTTTAAAAAAAATAGCAGGGAAAAAAACCAGATTACCAGTACTGTAAGAACTACTTGACCTCTGAGGTTTGAAGACAGTTTCAGAAAGCAGAGAAGCTTGATGCAGATTATTCTTAAAAAACTGCTCTGCAGGTTGAAAATACAAAATTGATTACTGTACAGCTCTAGGGTGTTAAGTCTGGAAAATTAACAACCCTCTCAAAAGAGCCCAATCAATTTATGCTAACACATATAAACTTACTTGGTAATTTAACTCCTTAAACTGAAAGCCCAATGAAGAGCATCCCATACCTTCCCAGGGTACATCACCAGCAGGGCAAGGTGATTCGTCACTTATCCGTGTTGTGCTTAGTTAGAGTTGTCACTACTACTGGCAGTGGGATGATGGAAAATGTATCTCACTGCACTGCAGCTTCCACTGATGGAGTTGCAAATACTGCTTTTCTTATCACTAAGTAGATCCCAGGCACCCAGACGCCTTCTGCAACATTGCAGAGTACAGTATTACGGGAAAAAAAAAAAAAAAAATTAATGCTATTGTACAATAATCAATTTCGTTCTGAGCCTCCTTTATGCCTTCTGTTTTCCAAGACATTTCTGTCCATGCCTTACAGATCTGCATATCTGGTTTGCTCTTTCTCCCTGCCCCATGCTACATATGTATACAATTTCCATGACTGCAAACTCTGGGAATTTCTCATGCAGGCTCCCAGCAAGTGATTCCAGTGCCCAGGGCACACTCTCACTCCCTGCAAGTGGTGGGCCCCCTGTCCTCTCCCTGACTCTGTACAGCCTGCTCCACCAGCCACCTCCTCCCACACTTCCTCTCCTCCCCACAACTTCATTCAGCTCCTCCTCTGTGTTCCACTCAGGCTTCTGCAGCCCTTGCAATCAGCAGAACCAGGAGCTGGCACATTCATCATGGTTGGCGTCCCCTTTGAATAAGCACTGTCTAGGGCAGGTTGCATCTCTCACTCTGCTAATGCAACAATAGAGTTCTCACCCATCTACAGATTTATCTGCATGGCTCCCTCCTCCAGAAAGGGGAGGGAGAAAGAAGAAGGCAGAATGAAAGGACTTAGCTGGCAGTGTTGAGTATGGCAGAAAAAGCAAATGAACACAGATGTGAGTTGCTCCTTCTCAATCCCACAGAAGTTTGCTGCTCCTCTACATCCCATCACTCATACCCATAGCCCTTCGGTGCTGCAGGGTTGGGGTGCTTCCACTTTACCAGTCTTCCCTTTTACTTTCTCCATCCTCCTGTTCCAGTAACTGCAAGGGAGCAGGAGTGATGCGCTTGCTGAATTCTGAGCTCCAGGTCAGGCAAGAGACCTTTCCACCTCTGCCCAGTTGCACTGCTACCAGCTTTCTGCATCCTTCACCTGAAGGAGATGCATTTTGCAGCACCCCTTTAAAGGGTGGTAGTTACATCTTCAACAGTTTCAAAAAGTGAATAGCCTCAGGATGGGGTGGAGGCCCAGGAGCCAGAAAGGATATTATGCAGCAGGATCTCCTGTCAGATAAGGACTCAGCTCAAAACAGATATTTAATAACAGTTAATTTACAGATCATGTGGCCTCACATGACCAGTCTGAAGAGATACTTGCCTTCATTTAAAAACCTTATCCTATGTTCTGGCACAGGAAAACCAGAATGTCTTACAGTTACCTGAATGTTTCCCAGCCAGGTGCAACTAGAACAAAGACTGGTACCCACTGCATTTGGCAACCTTTAAATGGCCTCAGTGAGGGAACAGAACTGCAACAAACTTTCCTCCTTGTTGTTGGACCTCCCACATACTTGCATATGTGCAGGCGACTGAGAAGGGCAGATATTTAGATGGACCCATGAGCACCATAAGCCTGTACAGTCACTTGTGATCTTCCCCTAGATATGCATCTAAAGACATTTCTGTTGAAGACCTTTCAAGGAGCTTGAAGGGGAAGCAAAGGCAGTATCTGCCTCTGAGGAACCCAAAGAACATGCAAGCAGCTTCTTTTAATAGCCTTCACAGCAGAGACATCTGACAGAGAGACTGTTAGACTGCATCAGGGCATCTCTTGTAGCAAAATTATTTAAAAATGGCAAGGGGAGATGGTCTGTGAGAAAACATCCACAAAGTTATCACATCATAACCCTTTCAGAAAAAGGTTCTAATTACTCAGGATTTGTTGTGGGACTTGGACAAGAGCGCAGAGGTCTTCAAGAGAGCACTGTGTCATTTTTCTCAATGGTTGATTATTTTCCATTAAATTTTCAGGAATTTAAAGCTTGCACAGGCCAAACTTTTGTTTTACTTTGGCAAAGCGGGAGGCCAAAGGGCAGGAAACAGAAAAACTCTGCTTTCACACATACTTGCATAAAATAGTTATTCATTGAGCTCTACCAACCCATTACAGTACTGCAAGAGAAACACACTTATTCCAAGAGTTGTATTTATGGTTCAAATGCAAAATCAACAGCCTGTTTATGGAGCATCTTTTGAAACCCCATCCCAAGTGTTCTAAGAAAACTTCTTTAAGCTCCTAATTTTAAATCAAAAAGCACATGAGTCCACTTCCCTCAGGTTCTGGGCTGCCCACAACCTCTGAATATTCTCTCTCAGTTTCTCTTTCCCACCAAGAACAAAACACTTTCCCTGCTGTGCCCATTTGCTGCCTCCTGGCTGAGGGGGCTGCTGCAAAGGATCTTTGGCTCTGAGGCTGTCAGAAGACAGTCTGTAATGAGCTCTGCACACTGCCACTCTCACAGGCAGAGCGGGTTAGTCAGAAAGCACAGTTTGAGCACCACTTGCTGCATAGATCTTCAATAGAATGTGTAAGAAGGTGGATATGTAACAGTGAACCCAACTTCCAGCTCTGCAGTTCATCTGCAGTTACTCTGCTCTGCAGTTTCATCTCACATGGGCTTGGCAGCTGTCAAGGGAAAACAGTCCTTTTCAGAAGGCTACTCAGTACGTGTAACCTTCAAACTCTCCTCTGTGAATCCCAAACAATTGCACACAGGCAGTGAGAGAGGATGCTCTTGCAACTGCAGAACAATCCCTCTGTGTTGTTGCTTTCAGCTCCTCCATAGGAGGAGGCAATACTGTTCTCTGCAGAAGCTTTTAACTGCTAAAGCGGCTGCTTCCGTTTCCCAGGAAAGGCTGGGTGGGACAAAGACCTCATATATGAGAGGCCAAAGGACCTCACACCAGCAGGAGGGGGAGTTTTCTGCCTTCCCTGTGCTTTTTCCTTTGTCCTGCATTCCTCCTTCAGTACAGGGGACAGAGCCTTTATCCAAGGCTGGGCTGACCATGTGCAGCTTCTCCCCTGCTTTCTTTATCCCAGGGTTAAGAGATATTCTTCCTGCTCTCCAACATGTGGGCTCCCACTCTCCTACAGTGGGGATGCCCTGGGTAGGATGGAAGAAAAGGCTTCCTGCAGAGAGCTCAGTTCCCCTCCACTTCGGGCAGAAAACATCAGCCAGATCAGTCCTGATCTTGAACTGCAGCCACTCTGGATAAACACCTGCTAGGGGCCAGCATCCAGGCGTCCCTGGGCGTGGGGCCTGCTGGCTGTCCCTCTGCCACCCGGGCAGCTGCAGCAGCCCTGCACAGAGATGCCTCATACAGCTTCTTCCAGCTCTCTGTGCCAGCTTCTTCCTTCCCTCTCCCAACAGCAGCCCACCTGCAGTATGAAGGCTAAAACAACTTGTGCATTTCTAAGTATGACCATGTATCAAACTTACAAGTCTTGGTGCTCTGTCCATCCCTAACCCTCTGGGAGCAGTATCAGAGCACACGGACTGATGAAAAACACAGAAGACAAATTTCCCACCCACTTTTTTTTTTTTCCCCTTTCTTTTTTCAAATAAACTAACTGAATGAACTGTACTGAACAGCTGAAAAACAACAAGCCAAGTACAGTTCCCAGGCAGGAACAGGACATGAGTTGACAGAATTAAAAGGGACAGCATCAGCTGAAATCTCGCCAACTCAAACTGGGCCTAAACCTACTTTATCTAAATTGCAGTAGCAGCTACAAACAAGCCTTCTCTTTCAGGCAGCACTGAGATCCCTCACTTACTGCCTGGAAATACTGTGTAATCAGTAAAGCAGTCTAGGGGAAGACAGCTTTCCTTCTATTTCAACAAAGTCTTTTATAGGCAACAAAGGCTTTCTGTGCCTTTGCTCCTGGCAAAGTCTCTCTATGCCTTAGTGTGAACCTATCCTTAGGGGCTGGAGAAGGTCAGTGACCTGTTCCCAGCCAAGAACTAGAAGTTGCAAAGACAACAGCGGGTTCCACAGCAAGACACAGGAAATAACCACGAGTCCAGACAAACTGCAGGAGAGGAAAAAAGCCCAAATTGTGGGAGATTAGGGAGGTAGAGAAGACTTTAATTTACATTATATAACTAGCTTAATGACAACGTAAGACATAGACTTTTCATTCTCCAAGTAAAATGAGAGTACAGGTGTCCTTGGAAACTCCAAGTTTCCAGTCATGCTTTCCTACTGCTGCACTTCTGACTGGGATGAGTCTCATGTCCAGCCCTGCTTCACAGCAGCCATGCTAGTGAAGCAAAAGGCAGTGTCACTCAGCAGTGGTGCTGGTCCCTTCCTCTCATGTTCCTGGGAAATCATCCTGTACTTTTCAAACCTGGCCAAAGGGCTGCAGAGGCTTTTCTATACTGCAGCTAAATTAAATGTGTGGGGAAGAGATTCTCTAGTGTTGCCCAAGGTCCCAGCAAATCACAAACAAAGGCCAGAAAGATGCTACTCACTAAAACCATAACAATCAGCAAAACTAATGGCCAGCTTATCCCATCAGTGGCTGATGAAGTGACAGTGTTCCAAGGCAAAGGGCAGGACTGAGCCTGGTATTGGGGTGCCCAGTATTGCAAAGGGGCAACACCCTTCCTGCTGGAAGCAGGAAAATAAGTGAAGTCAATGTAATCACACAAAATCTAAGGCCATGCAACTCTATTTCTACTGCCAGGAAGAACAGGCACACCACACACACACTGGCATTCACAGCTGTGTCCCTGTTCTATGCCCTGTCCCAGTTTACCACCAACACCTGAAACCACTCTGATCAAGAGAGGACTCACAGAGAGGAAGGATAGGCCACCAGCTGCGTGCTAGTTCACAGCCAGGGAAACCTCAGCCATGGCCAAGGCCACTGCAAAGCTGCTCTTCAAAGACTGGCAAGCCTGTGCCTCAGCACCCACCCACAAAAGAGAGCTGGGTATATCCCTGCCTCACAAGTGAGGATAAGAGCATCAGATTCTGGAGGTCCCAAAACTTACAGTTATACAAACTGACAAATGACATTAAGCTTTGCAAGCCTGCAGAAGGGACCTGCATTAATTTAACCAAAGAAGCCCAGACCTACAAGGGGGAGTAAAAAGGTCCAGGTCTATCAACAGCCAGCACTTCGCTGCAATGCCTTTCAAGACAATTTACAAGAGTTACATCTGGCAATTCTGTTGCCAACAATTTTAGTTCTGCCATCCAGCTCCAGAGGAAGCCAGCTACAGGTTACAGACCGAAACAGGAGTGTGACAGCTGCCTGTCGTGCCCAGCTCATCAGCCAACCACTCTGCACACCAGCAACTGGTTTGTTTTATCAGCCAGCACATCATTTGGTACCGCTCACAGCACGTATGTCCCAGCTGGAAGCTAGGGCATGTGACAAGGCTGGCTTAGGAGATGGGGGCAGGGATGGGAAGTACTGGGGCGGCGAGCTCACAGGCAGCAGTATGGGGAGAAGGGGATTTATTGCAGCAGTGCAGGACACAAAAACGCAAAGGGCTCGATCTGAGCTCCTGCTCACAGAACAGCTTGTTTTATGGGAAACATCTAAGAGGAATTAGGCTAAAACCCAACCAATTTCTCATGGACCGCTGAATAACTATCAGATGATGAGAGCTTTTGGCCATGACAAACTTGGGTTAAATTGGAACCAGTGACTTAATGTTTCCATACCCCTTTGCAGAATAAAGGCACGTAGCCCCTGCACACTTGGTTGAGTCCTGTTCACCTACAGCAATTTACTGTGCTACAATTTCAGCATTCACGCAGCAGAGTTCACTGCATAAAAGGTTTTGTTGAATTGAAATTGATGTTGATTTATACTTCTTTGTAGAGCTAAAAAATGCAGTTAATCTCCATACAATTTTAATCTAAAATCCTGGAATACTAGAGAGGAGACAGGGCCAGCTCTACACTGGAAACGGGTCAATATTATAAACATATGATAGAAAAAAAAAATATATATATTACAGAGCCATAGCAACCAGAAGAGAATAATAAATCGGCTTGGGGCTGGAAAAAAAAAGATAAGGGTACAGTCAGGGAAAAATGTGTATGAATTACTGGCAGATTTTATTTGGCTTTAGTCATCCCCCTGGGAAGAAATAAACAGCTTTACAAACAAGCCAGAGAATCTTCATTTGTATTCAAGGAAGCAAGGAGTTTGTTTTAGGTTTAGAGTTTGCTTACTTGTTTCGGTTTTTTCCTTTTTACACACAGAAATTGGCCTGTGTCAAGAATGTTTGAAAACATGTTGGCAAGCAAAGAGTCACTGAGGGTACTACACTGAAGCTTTCTGGACCCCAGGAGATGTGAAGATGAGGCCTGGTGGTTATGGCAGGACAGCAGGTGCCAAGGTATCTGCTGACTAATGGCTGCAGGTCTGTGACCCCTATCAGATCCCCTAATCCCACTGAGCCTGTCAAACACAAAGAACCTCCATGACTCACACTAAACTAACTTGATTCGGGTGCAAATTGCTGAATAAGAAGAGTGCATCTACACCTGCAGCCTTTACAACTTCCATAATCAGCCCTGCTTAAACAAAGTGAAACTGTGGTATTAAGAGATGGCATAATGGCCCCAAACTGATGTACTGGGACATCATGCACATGGCAGGAATTGTGTGTGTGTCCTTCTTTAAACTAGAGACAAGTTGTTAATTTCTACCTGAAGAAAGTATGACATGTCAGAAATTACTAAGGAAGACTACATGTACCTTATTTTGGGCTTGCTTTTCAGCCTGGCTACCAAAGGCTTGTGCAGCTGTGCTGTCTTTGGCACTTCCATGCAGCAGAACCACCCTCCTTTCCAGGGGAGACTTTGGGAAATTGACCCATGGACTTGAATCATGACAGAGGACAGAAGCTCACAGATACTAAGTCCCTACAGGTTTCACAGAAATAAAAGATATATTTCATATATTTTTCTCTGAAAAGGGGATCCTTCACCATGAAAGTGCAGAGGTGTTTGTGGGGAAAAAACCCACAAAACAAACCAGCTATAGTTAGTTTGGTTGTTGTTTTGACATGTTGTTATCAACATGTATAATTTGTCACATACCTACTGGAATTGGTTCTGTCCAATCCACTTTTCAGAAGTAGTAAGTTTTCTAAGGAATAATTCATACAAGCTGCTTCTGAATTACTCAGCTGAAATCTACATTAAATTGCCACTGAAAAATTGCACCTTGCATCCTTACTTTCTTTGCCTGCACATTTTGTTATTACTGTTTTGCAGTACCCGGGTTGCAAACAGCTTCCTCCTACTGGCTAGTCAAAGGTCAAATATTAAAAGTCAACTTTTTTATTAGTCAAGACATCAAACTCACATTTAAATATCTTTCAGTGCACTAGTAATCAGGAGAGTATGAGAAAAGATAAATTATGTCTTTATGGAATAAAAAAATTACATTTAGAAGACCTGAAAAGAATATTTAGTCATTCAATATACATTTATAATAATAAATGAGACTAAGAAGGCTTCTGCTCTGCCCTTGCCTAAAGGAATGATCAACTCTGCCTGACAAATATCCATGAAGAACAGCTTAACTTGTTCTCACATATATGCAGCAATAGGGAATCTGCCACTACCCAAATGTGTCACTGCACTTGCCATTCGGAAGTTCTTCTAATGACAAACCCTAAGCCTATTTTGCAGAAATTTTAGTAGTTAAATTACAGAATTTTTTTGTGTCTCCTATCCCCAGAAGGCACATGAAAAATGTATTTATTACTTTATTCCTTACCGCAACCTTTTGCATATTTGAAGACTGTTCTCACATCTTCCATTTTCTCCTTCCTAAACTAAACAAATGTAACTCTTTCGATCATTCCTTCACGGGTCATATTTTCTGGACCTCTGGATCATTCTTACTACTCTCCTCCAGTCTCCCTCCAACTGGAATGCATCTGATTTGAAGTTTTTTGCCCCAAATGAAATACAACATTCTCCCTCTCTCTTGCAGTGTAGGACCCAATCATATGCAATACACAGAACACTTCTATTTGTACATCAGAATAATTTCACTTCTATCTGTCAGCATGAAAAGCGTGTTGGTTTAGGTACAGCTCATTGCTAGTAAGTTTTCTTCTTTCAGAACTACTGCTTTCCCCCAGCTGATCACACTGGATTATTCCTGTCAGGAGAGGACCTTGCACCTGTTGTGCCTCCCTGCCCTTACTGCACACCAGCACTTCCCAGCTCTACCCGTCTTTTGTGGTTGATGACTACACATTGACAACTACACAATGACAACTACTCCGAGTCTAAATATCCACCCAGTATTGCAGCCTTCTTCTTTACCTTTTACCAAGATCTCATTTCTTCAGCTCATTCACACACTTGTTGGGACAATGTAAAAAGTCTCAGTAGTATCAAGGTACACCAACATTCACTGCTTCCTATGGTACCTGTAACTTACTTTCTTCTGATTTATTGTTGATAAATCCATGCTGGAACATCCATTATTCTGTGGATGCCTTCTAGATGGTTTGTTTCTCTTAGCAGTTTCTTAAGACCTGAAATCTGATTGACCAATTAGAAACTTTTTTGTGTGTGCGTGTGGTTTTTTTGTTGTTCTTTTTTGGGTTTTTTTTGTTCTGTTTTGTTTTAAATTTTGGGAGTTTGTTTTGGTTTTGATACAGGGGGTTTTTTTGGGGATGTGAAGTACAGCATTTGCCAATTTTCCAGTCTCCTGTGATGCTACCTGTCACCACTAAACCAGCAAGGGCTCAGCCTGCTCATGCTGCTATGCTCTGGGGTAAATGTCATCAAGCTCAGCCAATCTGCAAACTTCTAATTCATGGACATCCTCTTAATATTTCCAGCTCATTCCCCACTACAACTTGTGCATTGTGGAGAATATAACCATGACATATGCCACATAATTATCTTTAGGCTCTGTGCATGATGAGTTTTCATGACAATTTCTTGAAACCTGTACCTGACAGCTGCAGCTGTTTTCTTTCAGGCTAAAAACATGGAAGCAGCAAGAGCTCATACACACATGTACTTGTTTCCATGCTACATCAATATATTGCCTTCATGACACATATCAGACAGACCCTTGAAAACAACAAATTTACCCTAGAGAGAAAAAAAAAAAGCAGATTTTAATTTCAGGAAAACACAAACCATAGTCCCTCTGTAGTGATCAAGGGTCTTAATACTGTAGTACACAAGGAGTTAACAATTGTACTGAGCTCTGGATAAGCTTTCTGTAGGAAGAGCATTCCTTCCTTTTCATTTGAATTGAAGTATAAATTTGTTCTACCCTGAGATATTTGCAGCACACCCATGAACCATGACAAGCTAAGGTCACAGAATTGTGCAAAGTTTCATTTTCAAGGTTTGAAGGTTTGGGGATTTTTTAAAACTAACAGAGTTGGAATTTGTGGTCATGGTCAAACAGTGATAAAATTAAGAACAGATAAAGCCACAAATAAAACTTTTTGAGACTTGAAAGCTTGGTTTTGTTGAAGGAGGGTAAGTACTGCCCTTTAATCAAAAGCACCAACTGCTTGTTACAGTGAACAGAGAAGCCAAGGCTGAAAGAGGTCTGAAATTCAATGCAGAAGATTGCTTTTCTAAAGCACTGCCACAGTGCAGGAGAGAGAGAGAAACAAAGGAATGCAACCTTCATTTGCCTAGAAGTGCTTGTTAGAAAAACACATCATTTGCAATGAGACATGCTTTGCAATTGCAATACACAGGAATAATATTTAGGACAGCAGTAGCTGCTAGGTGAATATTCAACTCAATTGTCACCACCTGAAAATGTTCAAGCTCAGCAGGAGTATAACTATACCTTATTCTCCCCCAGCTTAAAGCAGACTCAGCAGTGCACCTCTATAACTAAAAAGTTGGCTTTTATCAAGAGATAAGAACTTAGTTCTTCGTACAGCTTTCAGAGTAAACAATTTCCTGACATGCTTGGACCCTATCCAAAAAGTTTCTGCCAATTTTATTCTTTTTCTTGCTTCTTGTTTAGAAGGCGGATTCATAAGCTTTACTTGTTTCAGTTCATCAAATGTTTTTAAGGCTACTTCCGAGTATTAAAGAGACACCATAATTAAAAAATACCAAACAACTGAAGAGGATGACATTAAGGTACATACACCAGAGTTAAACAACACTTATCAGAGTTTCATTTGAGAAATGCTCTAAGCACTACAATCAGAAAGAACCTGAGCAAAAAGAAACCTTTCATCATGTAAAACAATGCTGTCATGCCACAGCCTGCTTCATGCCCAATGGGCTTTAGAAGAACCAACCCTTCAAATACTCCACAGTTTTAAAGTTTCAACATCTGAACAGAGAAGTCCTGTATAAAAACGAGAAAAAACAATGGCAGAAGCTCACTTGACTCTGCAGAGTGAGAATGTCAAACTGGGGCAAACTCGACTAGGCAGAAAAGAAACTAACACTGCTGAGGACTGGGTGCCTGATTACTCAGGAGTGACATAAGGGAGAACACAGGAGCTACTCTGGACACTGCCATCCTGAGAGAAGACAGCTCAAGGGAGTACAATGAAACAACGCAGGACACGTCAGATGTAGCAGAAGTACTGGGGACTCTGCAGAGCAAGGGAGTGAGAGATCTTTGACTGAATTAGAAAATTACTGCATCTAGCTGTGGTCAACTGGCATTGCCCTGAAAGATCAAGAAGAAATATGATAAAGTAGGCCCCATTACAAGTCTTACTTTTAAATGCATCATCTTGTCAGGATTAACGTGATGTCTATTATTAACCAGACAATTTTAGCCTGAGAAAATTCTTTTCTAAGAGAGACACGTGATAATCAAATTTGTACTGAAATAAAACTAGAGCTTGTTCATTTGTTGCAACAGCATACAGATTCCTTTTATACAAGGCAAGGAATGGTTGGTAACAGCCAGTGACAATACACAGCTGTTTGCTGAAGAGCATGAAGCAGTATGGGAAAAAATGCCCCAAATCCAACACTTCTGTAATATTTTAATGGGCCTTTGCAGGTCTCTTGTCCAGCCTCCCTATTTGAAGTGGAGCCATCACCAATGCTATATCAGGGCCAACTTAGTTTTGTTGAGCTAAGTCCTGAATCTTTCCAGGAATGGAGTTCCAGCACCTCTCTTAAAAGCCATTCCCTGTCCTTTGCCACTCTCCTTGTGAGCAAGTTTTCCTTGAAGCTTTTCCAGGGCCTCCCATATTGCAATTCAGAGCTGTAGCCCTTTGATGTACTATCTAGGGCTTGACCCCACAAACTTATAACTACCCTCCCTACAGCTGTAGACTCCAATTAGATCACCCTGTACATTCTCTTCCCAGGCTGAACTGGCCTTGCTCCCTCCAGCTCTCCTCATGGCTCACATGACCTAGAACCCTGACCACCTTGAACACTCCCCAGTTTTTCAGTATCTCTTAAAGGCCCAAAACAGGACACAATATTTTAAGCAAGGTTTTCCCAGTGCCATGCCAAAGAGGTAATAACATCCCTCTATCTGCTGCTCATGCTTTTTCTAAGGTAACCCAGCATGTGGTTTGTCCATTGTATGATGAGCGTGGTATTGGCTCGCACCCAATCTCATAGTCAAAGAAAGAAGTCAATTTATGACTCATACATTTGTTTTTCATAAGGCAAATTGAAAACTAAACACCCAGAGGCTAGAATCCATCAGCATGAGTTTGAGTGTGCCTTTAAAGAGTCATGGTGGATATAAAGCAAAAACCATTATAAGCAGAAGATAATACTGGAGGGTAGTTCATGCCAGATTGATAAGCATGGGCACAACTACTCTTTTCATTCTAAGAACAGTTCTTTGGCTTTGAGGTCAAAAAGATGGATTATTGCAGGAACGAAACAAGGGAAGTCTCTGCCCTGACTGCCAGCTTAGCCACCAAGAAGTTTGCCCTAAAGTACCCTTCCGAATCCCATTTCACTCTGCAGACCTCCTCTCACCCATGAAAAGACAGTGACCAACAAGCAACTGCTATGAGAACTAGCCTGGACTAGGAAATTTTAAATCTTCCAAATGGGAGGTAGGATATTTAGTATAAGTTAACACATAACACATATATTACTTTGTATCTAAGAGCGAGTCTTTAGACTCAGATGTTTTCTTCAGAGCCTGCAATCATTGCACAGAAAATATGAGTATGAATTCATCACTGCATTGTCAGTATCAGAAAGCTGCTGTGCAATAAAATTTAGGCAGGATGGGAATCTCAAACTATGTAAAAAATAATGACAGTCACATAGATTTAGATGCTTAACAGCTGCAAAAATCAAGATAGAAAGGTCAGACAAATTTTGAATGGCAACTGGGGAAGACAGCTACACAGCAAACACTACAAAAAGACAAGCAATAATCTGGGCTGGCACCAAACTATGTCCACCAATATTTAGAAAAATATCCACAAGATTACCACTTCCTCAGATTTGTTACAGAGGTTAGCAGAGCAATCCTGTTCTTACCCAGACCTTTTCCCTTTGAGAGTCAGCCAGCTGACTGAAAACCATCAGCAGAATCAGAAGTTACTGAGCAATTTATGAACTAGTACAGCAGGTACCAAATGCTACAAATTCAGCAATCATTGATTTAGAAGGTACTTTACCTGTAAAGGACCTCAAATTAGGCTAAAAAATGTTCTTTAAATATTTTCATTCAGGTCTTGGTGATGCTGGGAAGTGCCTTTCAAGTACATTAGCCATCAGCCATTCCCCAGGTTTTCATGTGCTGACACTAAAAGTAACATTCAATCTACTGATACAAATGAAACTATGAAAGAACAGTGTAAGAGGATGGTTTGTAGGCACCCTTGTTCCCACTTTTCTGGCAATTCTCCATCTGCAGTAATGATTCACAATTGCTAATTCCTTGGCCCTCTCAGCCTTTGCATTCCTTACAACTTTTACATTTTCACATCTCAACAACTCCATGTTCATACGCATTGCTACTGCTCAGCTGCAAGGACCACTGGAAGGGATTTGTCTGTGATGGAGCTGCAATGTTTTTGGAAGTTATGGTGCTTCTGCTGAGAAGTGAGCCTTTATTGCATGGCTGTTCCTCAGCCATTCGGGATAAGGAAATGTGTTTTTCTTGCTGAGAGAAAATACTGGACATGGCATTCAGTGCCATGGTTTAGTTGATAAGGAGGTGTTAGGTCATAGGTTGGACTTGATGATCTCAAAGGTCTTTTCCAACCTAGTTCATTCTGTGATTCTGCAATTCTGTGAACCCAACTATGCAGGAAAGAGTCACTGGGCAGACTTCCTATAGTTACGGACTGTTGTGGAACTCAAGCTTTTCAATACTCAGGATTAGCAGTAACCTGAACAAAAATTGGTTTTGTCCCTGCAGGCTGGGCTGGAGGAAGGAACACACTCTTTTGGGTTCCCAAATAAAGGCAATTCCCAAGACCTGACTGGGTGCTGATCAGACAAGTATTACACCCTGTAACAGATGTGGCCCCTCAGAACTAGAGCAGGAAAAAGTGAGGCCGTGTATTTAACGCTGTGGTACCTGACTGGAAGACGTATCTGGCCAAGCCTTGCATCAGCTCTGCTGGCCAGGTGGGTGGTGCCGACTCCCCCATCTCTCTCTTCAGTCGGAATGTCAGCTCAAACCCAAAACCACTCGGTCCATCTGTTCCTGTAAATCTGGAGGGAATGAAAAATAAGAAGTCATGACACACTTCTTGTAACCAGAGCAGGATTAAAGATTAGGACCATGGAAAAAGGATGAGCATTCTCCACATAGAACCAGCCATCCAGGGAGTGGGATATGGATGTGCAGTGAATCCTGCGCTCTGTAACCACATATGAAGATCTACCTAACTGATTGATACAGGACAGTGACAACCTCACAAATGCAAAGTTGTGCCTTGGACAACCAGCATCCCTACAGTGTTTTATTAGATTCACATATCCATTAGTAAAGGATAAAAGAAATATTTCTTGAAGGGAGAAACAAAAATGCTTCAAGTTGGATAGTTTTCAAGAACTGGTTCCAGGAAAAAGCATAAACCAGAAACTGAAACACATTATGAATGGGTCAGTTTTAAGAAGGATCAAAGTTAACAAAAAGCCTTCAAGCTGATCTTTCACAGTTAAATTTTTTGGAAAGTAAGATGCCTCCCTATTGAATTTCCTCCTTTCAAGGCATATTCTGAAACAACAAAGCTTTACTTCTAATGTGCAATAAGGTAGAGTTCAGTGGGCTTTTTTTTTTTTTTAACCACTTGGATCTCTGCTTCCCAAAAGTAACTGTTTCAAGAAGACCACACATGCATTACATTGATCCATATGAAAGTTACTGCGTAACAGAAGTGTTTAGGTGAGTATCCAAATCTAAGTGACTATCCATCAAATCTAAAGCAACACTTGTATTTAGGAGAACACTCCTGATCAGCAACACACCAGTAGTCACAATGCAGTAAAGCCGACAGGTAATGTTACTTTGTTCATATGGTACTGACTCTTAAATAGAGAACTACTGAAAAAAAAAATGTAAGGAAACAAGTATTAAGCTACTTCTCTTTTAAGAGTTGAAAAAAAAAAATCCCCAAAGACTCGACGTATCTTCCAAAAACACTCAGAAAATGCAGCAGCATACAATGCTTATATTCTCAAAATAGCAGTTAAATCTTAGAAGAATTTTATTTCCATGTAAGAGATTTGTATTTAAAGATTAGAATAAAAATATTTTTTAATTGTTAATGGTCACAAGTTGGTGAAAATACAGGGGAAATTTAAAAACATGCAATTCACCTGCATTGTGCAGATGTTCTGAGGTTACAGTCTATAAAGTAAGCGCCTTTGATCTGTTTAATTTTAGCTTGGTAATCTGGTTTTGAGGAAATTGTGACACATGTGGCCTTGAATACTTGTGATTACTTTGGAAATACTTTGTGCTTAATTTAGACAGGTCTTTAATAGAAAGAAATATTAAAATTCAGAATGTAATTAGCATAGTAATTTTGTTAGTATTTTTGCCAAAGGTTTTGCTTTTATTCTTAATAAAAGTCTTGTATTTGAAGATAAGTTCAATGTAGCTGTTTCAACAGCTGCCATGAAATTTCTCTCATTGAACAATGGACCATAATCCAGGATCAGAGCTCCTGGATGAGGTTCAAGGGATGTACCTGAGAATAGACACAGACATGAGCTTCAGGAGCTACACAGACCTACAACTTTCCAATATGCTTCTAACCCTTGGTCTAGGAAAATCACAGAGAAGTATCCAGTAGCCAAGTTATGCAGCTTGGCTTCTCTTATGGATACCCTTTTTACTACAAGTGCTCACATTGGCCCCATCTTCAAAATTTGTGATGATAAGGATGCACCAGTCTGCTAGTGGAGAGGCAAGTAGCATGGGAAATGATTTTTCCCCAGTTAGAAACCCAAGATCTCCAGGTACATGTGTCAATGGAAGACAGAGCAAATGGCTTATCGTCTCTCACAAAGAGACTCTTCTCTATTCCATGTGGAAACACTGGGTTCTCATGGCAGTCTCCTCCTTTTAGAGTATGTCTCCACTGCTTAAGCATTATCTTAGGAGGATGACAAGAAGCTGGACAAAAAACCCAGCACACCTTGCAGGCTTGCAGATGTTCAGAATTGTGCTTCTTCCTGTAAGTTCCAAATTGCCCCCAAACTTCCAGAAAACTTCTAGAAAATCAACCACCTTCATCCAGCCACAGTCAATGAACAAGCTAAAAACCTGCACAATACTTCCAGACGAGAAAGACCAAACAAGCCTCATTTCCACAAAAAAACCTGGGTGGAAGGGTAATGATAACCCATAGATGGAAGAAATCTTACTAAAGCACACGGAAACCATGAGCTCTTCCACGGACTTCCCTGCATTCTCTGCTACCTGTACCTGCATCAACCTGCTCCCTTTCCAGTGGAAAGCAATCCCATCAGGTCAGCCTGACACAACTCCTGTGCCAGCTGCAGAGGCAACATACTTTTTTATTACAGTCTTTGATCTACAGAAACAAGATTCTGTAGATTCTGGCACTTTTGGGGGCTGGTTTATCTGAGAGCTGGGGAGGTGAGGACTGAGGTGGTAGGTTTGGTGTGAGTTTTTCTGGTCATGGTTAGGTTGGTTGGGTGTTTTTGTTGGTCTTTTTTCGGAGAGGGAGTTTGTTTGTTTGTTTTGGGGTTTTGGTGGGGGTTTTTTTT